>QFDX01001261.1:0-19831 GCA_003315875.1 Lactifluus piperatus
TGGTCGAGGGCGGCAAAGAAAAAGTCTTTTTCTGGGATTGAAGGTGATGGTGGTCGCATCGGATAACACGGCAAAGGTCGGTCGCTTTTGCTTTCAACGTAACGTTCAACGTTCAACGGTTGAACACACGGATAGAAGAGATAGATCAAGCTGTTTCGCTACTACTCGCCAGTTTTGAGGTTTTTGCCATACCGAATGGCTTATTATTATCCGGGAACACGACATAACTTTCCGGATTATTACTCTGATACTTGGCTTTTACAGAATTATGACAGCGCTCAACTATCGATGTATCATCATCATCACCATACCACTCCTCCCTCGTCGACCTCGTCCCCCGACCGCTTTCATGAACGTCTTCCCCCACTACCCCGTTCCCGTTCACTCACCCCACCACCACCACCACCGGGTCCCTCTCCCTCATATCTCAAACTTGCCACCACCCCATCCAAAACCCTCTCAGAGCCCACTCGCAAGCTTCTCGTCCTAGATCTCAACGGCACTCTCCTCCTCCGCTCTGCCCGCATCCCCAAATCTTATCGGGGCCATCGCCACTCCCATCCCGTGCCCCGCCGCGTCATGCGACGACCGTATCTCACAGCCCTCTGCGCTTATCTCTTTGCCCCACAAACACAGACCTGGCTCGACGTCATGGTCTGGAGCTCGGCCCAGCCGCACAGCGTCGATGATATGGTGCAGCATGCATTCGGCAATGATCGCGATCGGCTTATCGCAATATGGGCCCGAGATACTCTGGGTCTTGCACAGAGTCATTACTGTTCGTACCCTCTCTTTTCATTTTACCCATCCATCCATCCATCCATCCATACCACCCTTTTTGGATGATTAACATCATGCACATGCACCACCCTTTGAGCGTGATCTGTGATAGGAATTGTATCATTGATGATCTCTGTTTCCTGCTTTATTTTGTGTTTGTTGGAGTTGTATATTTTATTCAACGTTTCTCTCTACACAAAAACACAGACCGCAACGTTCCAACCACAAAAGATCTCGAAAAGCCATGGGCGGCTCTGGTACCACTACCGCCATCACCACCATCACGACGCAGCACCTCTCCCCCCACCTCTCCCCCTCCCACTGCCGAACAACCCGAAACCGAAACCAAACGCGACGACGATTCCCCGCCACAGCAGGAAGCATGGTCTGGGCACTCGGCAACTACGACGATCCTGTTGGACGATTCGCACGCCAAGGCCGCACTCCAGCCCTATAACCATATCTGCGTACCTGAATATACGCGCGCGCAGCGTAATGCTGACCTTGCTGCGCTCCAACAACATGCTCGTATCGCTTCTCGACAAGCGCAGCAGCAGCAGCAGCAACGTGCCAACAACGCGAGAGATACGACGAACGGAGAGGACCGCAACCGCAACCGCAATCGCAACCGCGATCGGGATCAGGAAGACGAAGATCGTTTACCAAGAAAACGTAGGCGCGTCGAGGAACCGCAGCAACAACCAAGGATGACGAGTACGGACATAGAGAAGGAGAAAGAGAAGGAGGAAATGTCGCTCGATGAGACTCTGCTAGCTGTGATTGGCATCTTGCACGCTGCTCGATTACAGAGTAGTATTGCCGGGTGGTTGCATGATGGTGCGCTCCTCTCTCGAGCTGAGAGTCGTGGTAGTGATGGCGATGGCGATGATGGCGATGGTGATGGCGCGGTGTGGTTCGAGAATAATGATTTGGTGCGCGAGTGGGCGAGGAGTGGACGTGAGGCGATGGGTGAGCTCGGACTCGAGGTTCAGCATGGTGTCGAGCCTTAGCTCAAACGCCCCTGGGGTTGCGGCATATCATATAATCGGTTTTTTTTTCCCTCAAGAAATGCATGACTTGCTCGTCAAATATCTCCAAATGTCTAGATCGTTTAAAATATCAAAAGTGCGTTTGTGGCTGCGCCACGCGTGTGTATATGTGTGTATGTACTGTACGTGTCGTGTGTGCGTGTGATGTATAGCATGTCTCTTATGCTAATCGATAAGAGCCACCCATCATCTCGCCAAATATCCGGGGGGGCTGATTGTTTCGGGATGACCCGGCACCTCGCGATGCACAAGCAGCCGTTACCTGCATTCCCTCCTCCTCGCGATCTTCAAGCACGTGGATGTGAAACGTAGGAGGTTGTCCCTGTGCAGTGTACAGTGTACACAAACAATAAACAAAAACAAAACAAAAAAAGGGAGGGGAGGGGGGGACGTACGGGTAAAACGAATGCTATCAACCGCGCACCATCCGTTAGGACCATAGATCCCGTCCGACCGGGCGCATCTATGCTCGTCTCGAGGAATGGCAATTCGGATCTGACAACTTGTGGCTCGGCAAAACACATCGTAGATGACCACGTCGGTGACCGTTCATCAGCACTGGCACTGGCACTGGCATCGACATCGACACTGGAATCTGCACCACCATAAACAGTAACCAGAGTCTCATAAACCGCGTTCCCTTCCTTACCACCTATATCAAAAGGTAATGACGGCGATGATGATGGTGATTGTGACTCCTGTTGTTGTTGTTGTTGTTGTTGTTGCGTGGCTCGTCTTGCAGATGTTAATGCACGTCGGACCCGCGCGCGGCTGAAATCGCGTATTATGAGTTTATCGGATTCGAGAGCGAGCCAGCGCTGGCCTGCATGCGCCGTGATCCATTGGAACGAAGAGGGTGAGATGATGCGAGTTGAGCTCGGCCCCCACTCCTCCCACGGTACCAAACCACCAGTACCATTATGATGAATTTGCGCAGTGGGAGGTGGGTTAGCGGGGTAATCGGAGGAAGTAGCAAGGGCAAGGAGCGCTTTGTGGCTGATGGTCGTCACCACTTTTTTCCAGGGCGCGAGCGGGCCGCGCTCACGCAGGAGAAAGGTAATCCCTACGACCATGTCCTCTGGCGCGCTTTGGAATGGGAGCTGTAATGGCGATTGCTGCTGCTGCTGCTGATGCTGTCGCTTTATTTCTGACGCGGTTGTCGTACGCGGTCGTAGTTCGATGTGTCGGTCCGTTTGCATGTATGCGGTGTGCACACGGTAGTCTGGATGGAAGACGGGCAGCGCGAGCGTCCGGATCACCTGCAGGCTCGGTGTTACGGCACTGTCTATACCCCCTCCTCTTGTGACGCGGCAAAGCTCTATGCATGGTGACCCACGTTTGAGGAATAAAACGAGATCGGGCGAGATCACGGAGAGCGCGCCCTCGTACGTCCCGTTTGGCGCGCGATGGACCTAGGGGAGGGGATATACATTTCATTTGCACCGTGCCTGTAGAATGTCAATTACAAAATAAAAAAAGGTACCTACGAGTGTCATCAACCCTTCTTTCCAATCGACAAGGTAAATGCAGTCGCTTTGGGGATTGTTGGGTCGCAAGTCGACCAGGACGAGTACTATTTGATCCCCAATAATGTCTGCGCGCACGTCAAGGAGGCTCACGGGGAGTTGTGTGTCAAGCGGGAGATCGGCTTGCTTCGCCAAGGGGTGTATTCCGCCCGTTTGGAGGCTCATAAACCTGAGTACGGTTTTCGTGGAAGAGTCGTCGGGCTGCCGTAAACTTGACTTGCAGAATGAGCAAACGGTACAGTAGGGAGATGATACTTGAGGGCAATTCACCTGAGGACAGAAACTACGAGGTCATCCTCCTCGACGGAAAACGCCTGCGTGATCGCGATCGATCCAGGAGGATAGTCGATTTGTCTCCAAGTGTGGCATCCCGTACGAAGGGCGTCACGAAGGTCGACATATAGGAGCGCGGGGTGTCGCAAGCTGTCTGGGTCACCTTGCCAGTCAACTGCAAAGAGATAGTCGTCGCAGAGAAAGAATGGTCCGAATAGGTCACGTTCCGCGGGGATCACGAGCCGTGGAGTAGCTATATATTTTCCGATATTGTTCCATGATGCCTCCCACCGTTCAAGTATCTCAAGCCGGTCGGGGATGGACAGCGTGGGGAGATCCCACAGCGGGTCACATACACCGGCCAAACGGGCTTGGTACAGGTAATGCAGCAAAAGGGATCCTTTTACTATGCGATGGGATCTCTTGCAACACAGCCTGAGCGCCGCAATATCTTGGGCGTTCAGGTAAGAGGCGATTTTTTCGATCAGCTCAGTCGAGAGTGATTGAAACGACATTTTGCGTTACAGGCGCTAAACGCCCCGCAACAGACAACAGCCAGAGCCCGGCTAAACCAAGAAAAACGTGCGGCGGGCGGCGGCGACTGCCGAGACTAATTTGCTTGGGAAAAAAGAAAAGGGAGTTGTAGAATGAAATCAGTTCCTTGAATGAGGGGGTTTCCTGTAGCTGTCTTTGAAGGACTTGGTTAAATGATGTCAAGAAAATCTTTAGTTGGTTTTTCGGGGTTTAAGCTGACAGTCATTTAACCGAATTGCTGATGTTCTCCGTCTTTGATGACCGACCGGTTCGGACCGGTGACCAACTGTTTCCTCACTCAGATGTCTCGTTTGCTCACTTCCCCGAAACCGACCCTTCCGCCATCTACACGTTCTATTCGCGTAGTTGCCGCTGGAACCCTCTTTCTAACTCACACCCTCTTCCTACCTTCACATCCAGCTGCTGCACAGACCACACGCGCTCATGAATACTTGCGTTGCCGGGGTGGCAGCGCGCCCGCCATTCTTTCTCTCTTATCCCAATTGCACGTAGAAAAGTGCTGGCTGGTCGCAAGCTTGGGTAGCTCGCAGGAAGCCCGTGGTCTTGCGCGTGAGCTCGAAGCAGAAGGCGTGAGCACGCGATATTGTAAGGTCTGGGAAGGTGCTGGTGCGCCCGCAGCATGGGTACTCCATGCCGGTAAGTGGCCACCTGTGTTCACCCGTCTCTATGCGAGATATTTTAGCTTATTTTTCTCGCCCCCAGGCGATACAAGTAGTCAGTCCATCATCAACCATAATCCACTCCCAGACATTCCACACGAAGAGTTTGTCTCCCTTCTGGGACCTTTGCTCGTCCCCGAGCACTACCCTTCTCCGGAAATGCCCCTGGCCTCCCCTCCCCTTTCCCCGCCTCCACTATCACCGATAAGCGTCGCGCCATTTGATTGGATACATTTTGAGGGGCGCTCTGTCAAGACCACATTACACAATATTCAAGGGGTAGACGGTCTCGCGCGTGAGCGACGCTGGCGCTCACAATGCGTATTTAGCGTAGACGTCGGTCGCCGCGTGAAGCAAGGCATTGAGGTGGTATGTGTACCCCTCCCTGCCTGTCAAATATGCTAAGGCTGATCCGCGCGAGTGCAGCTCATACCCCACGCTGACGTAATCTTTCTCAACCGAACCTATGCCCAAACACAATCTCTTGCGTATGCAAACGCACCCCGCGCCTTCCTACTTGCACTCACGCGTCTCGCCCCACCACACGCGCTCCTCGTCGCCTACTGGGGCGCAGACGGAGCCGCAGCCCTTTCTATCCCAACCCGTGAGTATTTCCAATCCTCAGGGTGGACCGCGCCCCCAACACCCGTCACACCCTCTTCCTCCTTCTCTTCCTCCACCATCTCCGCCTCCAGTAACGCCACGCCGTCCGCCCCACGCCATCCACGCAGTGGCGCAGAAGAGGCAGAAAGTGTGCGCACTGGGAGCGGCTTCTGGGCAGCAGGGCATGACAGTAGTCACGGAAGCAGTGCGTTCTCCGCGTCGCAGCTGCTTCATCTCACAACGCACTCCACGACATCGCCCCATGCGGACGACTCCGGGGATGACTCAGATGGCACGGAAATCGCGGCTGGAGAGAGCAATGAAGGGCCCGCTACTACGCGCACAGCTGCGCTTTCAAGAGGCCAGCAAGTGGCACAACAACAACAGCAGCAGCAGCAGCAACAACAACAACATCAGCAACAACAGCAACAAGCACAACAACAACAGAAGCAGCAACAGCAACGCCAGCAACAGAAACAGCAACCGCGTGTTGACGAAACAGGGGCGCAGGATGCGTTCGTCGGGGGTATGATCTACGCTCTCAGTCGTCGACTATTACCCGGAGCTCCGTACGCGCCTGGTCTGGCAGGTGCCGTAGATGTGCAGCGGTCCGAGGGTGGGAGGTGGAAGATTGACGAGTGTCTCAGGTGCGCTTGGGCATGGCGGGCGCCTGTAATGTGTTTTTGTACTGTGGTTGGTTGCTGATCTACAACAACATCTGGGGATACTTACTAGGTTCGCGACGGAACTTGCTGGACGTAAGGCGCGACGGCGTGATTGGGATGGGTTAGGGGATGAGATGGCTCGAGCGGGGTGGTTCGATAGCTAGACATGAAAGACGGACGAACGTAGCATACAGTAAGCTCACGCGGACGACTGACTAGCTGGAGACGTTGAACAAAGCTGCCACGCGCGCATCAAAAGCGCATGTGATATAACTACCAGTGTATGAGTGCCCAACATTACGACAGACGAAGAAACGAGTCGTAACATGGTGACGACGACGAAAGCTTTGTCGATGCCGATATACACCCTTCACCTATGCGATTTTGACACTTGTATACTGAATTTGAACATACTATCGGTGACCCGGACTTGGAACGGGCCCCTCTCTGGATCACTCACACAAATGTCACCTCCACGCAACAAAAATTATGAGTGGTATTCGGACGTGGTGCCAACTTAGGCGCTATCTATCAAGTTTTGTGATGGTTGAGTAAGAAATTCATTGTGATCGAAAGAGGGGCTCCTTCGAAGTCGGGGTGTTACCCATAAGTATCAATACTTCATCTAACTTACTACGTTTCCGAACGAAACCCTTCAAAAGATACTAACAACTCGATTTAAATAGGAGAAGTCGTGACCATGATTCAGGTTACCGCTACGACAATTTACCAGGTCGATGGTCCAAACGTTCCACCTTCTGGGACATTCAAATAAGGTACACCAGCAAAGTCGGCCGTTTTGGTGTACACGGTATTTCCCCACCATGTTTGAACAGTATTCAGCCCGATCGTCCCTTTCTTCGGATATTGGAGCGCGAAAAAGATGATGACGGTACTGATCATGTAACCTGCATCCAATCCACAAGTCAACAGATCTGGCGAAAAAAAAACGGGGTTAGAAACGAATGAGGTTTCGTCACCGTGACGGTGAGGCATTATGAGAAAGAAGATAACCACAGTTGTACTTTAACCACCAGGCGGTGTGGCGGCGACGGATGCCGTAGTTGAACACAAAGCAGATGAACGTCCACGCCACGTAATTCAGCGGCGTCGCAGGCGGAATGAAGTTGGCGCCACCAAAAATGATAGGGAAATTGAGATACCTGAGGAAACGCATCTTATACTTCTTCTGGAGCGTCCACTGGATAAGCGGGGCAACAGCTCCGGCCAGGAAGAAGAAGATGAGGGCGTAGTACAGCTGACCATGCGAGAAGATACGGTGTGGTCCAACGACGCCCCACTATCGGAAAAAAAACATTGATAGGTGAGATAGGTGAGACAAAATTGCCCACAGGAATACTAGTGACTTACAGTAATGGTCTCGCTACCCGACACCCTGGTTAAAGGGCAGATGAAATTATCCTTTTGATTAGGGCTGCAAATATCCTCTACGTGAGAGAACATCCACTCCTGTACACAGAGCTGCACAGTGCCAGCGACAACAGTACCGACAATTTGGCAAAAGAACATGGAGCGGGGTGCGATCTTCATGTAGTGACCGGCTTTCAAATCCATAGTGAATGCTAATGCTTGATACATGGGGACACAACCCCAGATGTTGAACATCATAATCGCCATTGGGCGGCCAGGCAAGATATATCCGATCATGAGTTTCGTGATCACATTGATACTGATTTGGTAGTTTGTCATTGCCGCAATTATCCCGATAGGGACAGTGAACACGAATGCTGAAATATAAGAATTCCAATGAACACGCGAGAACGCACTCCAGCATATCAGTTGGACATACAGATGATGAGAGCAAACACGAACGCCCACACAGGGAATTCCGTGTGCCACACCTCGATAACAATAACACTGGATCCACATGTGATCACTGCGAAAGAGGTTAGATTACAGTGACAGGCATGTTTATCCTCTGCGATTGATGCACTGACAAAAGATCAAGAGATACCACCAATCGGGGACCTCCTTATAAACCGACATAAGACGGGCGTGAACATCAGGCTGTTCCTGGAAGGAGTGACGAGTAATAGCCCAGATCCTCTTGCTGTGATATAAAACTGTGTGAACGACGAGGGCAGTGATCGATGCGAATGAAGAACCATAAAAAATGGCAGAGGACGCTGGGAGGAAAAGAGGACTGTAAGTTTGGTATGCCTGCAAGTTGAAGGAGCCATCCGGGTTAATAATCCGGGAGGTATTGTAAGCGTTCCCTGTGTTGTCGAAAGCGTGCGAGGATATCAAGGGTAAGTAAGCGCTGTACCAAACATTGGAATACTACGTGGATATAGTCAGCTGAGGGGGCAACCCAGAGAGAAATCAAGGCTAACGTAGAGAATAGGGAGGAGAATCCAGTAAAATGGAATAACAGCGAGGCCGATGTTGGCAGCAGACCACCACGGATATATGAGGGGAGAGCCATTAAAGGCAGTAATTTGGCCCCAGTCGAAGGTTATGAGACCCATGCCGAGGCCATGAGTAACACCGAACAATTGGTTAACCTTCACATTTTGAGGGTAGATCCAGCAGACCCATGAAAAGTAGGAGAGCGCTGTGAAGAAGTAAGAGGGAAAGAAGTCTAAGAGGATATGAGTAATTAGAAAGGACAAGGCGTCAAAGAAGGGAGAGAGCGTGAAACTGACTGTATGAGAAGTAGCCAACCAAGACATAGGTGAAGAACCGCGCTCGGGAAATACCACCACCGGCATAAGCATCTGTTGTCTCCTGGGTGTGCAAAGTGTTATAGATGGCGGCGTGGGCGAGTATGTATGGCCAAATCATAGATGGTGGTGTGACAAGGATATGTTTACAAATGCCGCCGATGGAGAAACCAATCAGCTGGGTGGACATGACCAGCAACCACTGGTCTGTTTCGGTAAAGAAACTGATGAATAGATATAAATGGAAAGTTTCTGGATATGGAACATACATATAAAGCCAGGAGAGCGGTTATAGAAGACTCTCTGGACCGAAATCCCATCAGTCTTGAAGTGGTGTAAGCAATATGGTAAACAAGGTTGACATAATTTGGCAAATTCGGTACCCACAGCGTATGAAGGTGTGCTACCGACACTGGCCATAGTCGTGATAATGACGTGTTCTTTAATCGTGAATAATCCAGGGTTGAGCGAGATGCCAAAGAGGGACAACTTGGGCATATAGCGAGCCCATGCTTTACATATGGGGAAACAAAGAAGCTGAGGTACAATCTGTTCGAAGTTCTTGGATCAGCAGAAGCAAAAACGTTTCAAGAACAGTCGGAAACGAGCCGGGTAGATCCAATTTGAAGGATATCTGAAGTAAAAGAACTGGTTGACACCAGGGATAACGATGGCGAAAAGGAGGCCAACGACCCAAGCGCGAAACGTAAATGAAGGCATCTCTGGATCATCTGTGTTGGTGACAGCAGACCTGACTTCCGGATACGGAAATTCATCTAGGAATAGACTCGAAGTGGGATCGAAGTTGGGATCGTCGTAGCCATCGAGGGATATGTCCTGCAGATGGGAGAGTTGACGCGGATGAGCTCAAGCTAACCGACGAGAAAGGAAAGGAGAAAGAGAACTGACATCGTCTCTCTCGGGATACTCGGGGTCACGCCTCTCGGCATCGACGGACATGGACCGCTTCTCGGGTTCGGGGAGGGTCATGTGAACTGGTCAGTGGTCGCTGTGACAATTAAAAACGACTAACAGTCTTGCCTGACTTGAGATATGGAAAATGGATCCGAAAGGCACGAGGAAACACTGGTATGATTACAGACTTTATACACAAGCACGATACGAAAGAGGGTCGTAAGAAAAACGCAAACAACCCAATTCTATCTTGCTGGTGGAGTGTGAGAAATAGGACAAGAGGAGAAGAGGGCAGGAGATAAGAAGGCCCCGAGGCTAGGCATAGGAATACCAGTAGAGTCGACGTGCTAAGGGGGAAACAGGATGACTTGAAGCGGAACCTACACGAGCTTGCAGGACGTCCCTCCCAACATGGTGGAGAGGGCAGCATATGGCACACGGGAAACAACAAGCACCAAAGTAAGCGGCAAAGCACAAGGCAACCGAGCACAAGTAAAAAATGAGTAAAATGGAACCAGGATGATGCACGATGCCACCATATGGCCCCAACGGCAGGTTGGTAATGGGTGCACGGCCCCCCAGAAAACTCGCAGAATATCAACACGACACTTCTGAGTCGCAAACCCGGCACGGACCTCGATGAGCATATGCATATTTAGACTCGATAGGTCAACGCCATTTCCAGTTAAGCGATGGAGGGCCCGGCAATTTCCAGGTTTCAACAGCACACCGAAGGAAGGATGTGGGGTCCACGGTGTTTCCTCCATATGCTTACAAAATATCGACCATAGGCTACATGCTGCATAGCCAGTCGTGGTATACGTGGAGACGGACCAGCCACATGGCCTACGCTTCGATCTTATGGAAGCGTTATGGGAGTACCAGCACGGAATCAACCATTGCTTCGATATTAAGAAAGGACATGTTTCAACCCAAATTTGGTTTGTCTTAGACCATAATGAGTGAACCTGATAGCGAGATGCGTTCATTAGGATAGCCGTGTCCGGTATGAACGAGTGAAGAAACAGAAAAGGTTGTGGGAATAAAGAGGGGGCTGTAGACCTGGCAAGGTTCATGGTTGGCCAAGATATCGGCATTGGAAACTCAGTTAATGTCGTATTTTGTTCCCCTTTTATCTGGGGGTTGAGAGGACATCAAGGGTAGGAAGGAGCAGGACCAAATGTGATGCGACGCGGCTTTATTCTCAGAGAGAAATGAAGGGTGGGCGATTATATGTGGGACAAACGACCAGAACAAGGGCGAGTGCCCACTGCAGTGGATGGACGCGACGGTAAAAGACAATAATTGCAGTAGCCCGACCGTAGGATTACTCGGAGCTGTCGTAAGAGGTTGCTTCAAGGAAGGCCCCAGAACGCCTTTACCGAAAAGAAACTAGCATCCAACTGTCCCCAGCTCCCGAGCCTTCGGAGGAGATACCCGTACAGAGGTGGTTTTTTAAAATAACGGAATCAAGGACACCGAAAAGAGAATAAGACATACCTGCTACTCCAATGCAATTAATCACGGTCGGAAGCAGAGATACCGTACGTGCAAGATGGGGATACATGTCGTGGATGAGCGAAAAGAACCAATTTTAAAATAACTCTTACAGTAATAGGGGCTGTACTCGCACAGTATCACACTCGCGACGGAGAGAAGTCTTCACCAAACCGTGGAGACGTGGCCTAAGAAGAGCTAAGGGAAAAGCCTACCCTACCAATTTGGGAACCAACACAGCCAATGACGGGCATTAAGCATGTAGTCTGTAGAGGTGATACAGTTGCGCTTTAGTCTATGCCCTTCTCCCTATAGAGAAGAAAGAGATCTCGTGGAAAGTCACAGGGGATGCCTGGTAACTGCAGCCCGGGTGGAGTGTCTACTAACATGTGTGTGCTTGGCTGGTCTCCAGGGCAGACACAGAAATCTGACGATATAATCCAGGACACAGGGTCGAGGACGATGGGAGTTATATGTTCTTAAAGTACTGCTTACTACTAATATCAGTCCGTCGGCAAAGATACTGATGATCAGTTTTTACTTACATATAAGAGCATGTAAGTTTAGGGGTGTTTGTAGTGTCTGCCTTTGCGAATCGACACCCACACCTCATTATAAGTTAGTCCAAGATGGTCTCGGCCCGTCGCGAGTCATCAGAGCCAGAGGTGACTGCCGGTGTGCCCTGCTTTGTTCTTCGGTTCGGCCCCTGGGTACTCAAGTTGGTGGCGCCACCTACGGTAATAAGCCAAAGTCGTAATTGTTACTGTCTAGCCTGTGGTGCTCGATACCAAAGAGAGAATTGCAGTAAACAAGCCAATGGTTCATGATCACTTTCTATATGCCATACGTCATGGTCATGGTCCTGGGCAACAAGTGCGAAAAAGTCGCCCAGTCGGCCGGCACTCGGCGGGCCGACCGAACTACGACACCCAAAACTGGCCAGGCAACGGTCGATCTCGGGCCCGGGCCCCGGACTTCCTGCTGCACCAACTGCCAATTTGAGCACCCTGACCTACTTGCTGATCTCGCAATCCTGTTCTTAAACAAATTTTCTCCCAAATTTACCTCCTTTAAGTTATGGGATCTGGCTACGCTTCAATCCATTTCCACTCTTACTCTTATTGGCGTTGTCACCGCGAGCGGTTGACCGCCCCGCGCCGACTCGGTGGCAAAAGTCTGCTATTCGTGTTGAATAGCAGAACTGGCAGAAGTCTGCCCGCGCCTGAAACATGGAATTGAAGTACCTGCCCTGCCTGCGACTCGACAATGTTTAACTGATACACGCAAGCCTGAGGATAATCACTCGCGCATGCCAACGCGCCTCGCATCTGCCTGCTTACACACGCGTCTTGGGCTACCACACAGAGCAAGTGTGGTCCACACTTGCTCTTCGTTGCCTACTGGGACAATTCGCGACGATGCTCGCCGTCCCAATGCTAACTATTTTCACTCCCGAGGGTAAACGCCGCCGCTCACTACTGCGGCACCTCCCTCTTCCATCATCTACCCCCAGCAAAGTGACACCACTCACACTATGCCATTTACGTAGTGGGGCAGAAGAGGGGGAATCCGGGGAGAGCGTGCGCATCCGGGGTGGTTTCTGGGCGTGAGGGAATGACGTCATCCAGTGAAATAGTAACTTACATTCTCCACGTCGTATCTACTCTATCCATCTAGGGGGAAGCACTCAACACCGCCACGGGCCGCAGGCGGACTACTCTGGCGGTGGTGTTGGCTCAGGCAATGATGGGCCGGGGCACGGTGGGCGCGTCTATGCTTGCAAAGGACTAGCGGGAGCGTGACAACGACAACGAGTGATGTAGAAAGAACATACAAGAAGGAACAGAAGGAGGTCCAGTTCAGTTAGACAATGTGATCACGCTTTGTATGTCACGTGCCGCATTACACATGGACAGTGTGATATCAAGAGAGAGAGAGCACGACTTTGAATGATCTAAACCCAACTACGGTTCATCTCCTTTCATTCAGGTTAGCTCCCCCTCTCGCCAGGACCGCGGAGAAATTACAGTCCGCACACTCTAGCTCTTGTCTATTTGTCTTAGTATAGTACACTCACACGATTGCCACATTACATTACAATCGAGGTGTTACAAGAGGCTCGCTCGAGCACCACGCAGCTGTTGCGGAAGGTTGCTCGGGGCCGTCATGGACTTCAAAGCGGAGGTGGATGCAGCGCGTTCTGGTCGTGAAACTCGAATTTCCACCCGCCCTTCTCTCTACTCGAGCCCCAGAATAACGTGGAATGAGCGCCAAGCGCACAATGCATCACTCGCACAAATACACTGGACAGAGGATTGCATGATAAGGAACTCAACGTGGTTATGAGTGAGCACAAATAGCGCATACATACTCTCCATGCAAGTCCGAGATCTCGCCAAGCGGCCATTCTCTAC
The DNA here is from genome assembly GCA_003315875.1 of Lactifluus piperatus. Classification (NCBI taxonomy): domain Eukaryota; kingdom Fungi; phylum Basidiomycota; class Agaricomycetes; order Russulales; family Russulaceae; genus Lactifluus; species Lactifluus piperatus. The sequence continues at coordinate 13,621 of QFDX01001261.1, forward strand.
CGAGACTCTGGCCCACAGACCCTGCGCAACGAACTAACCAACGAAAAGCTCGCTATACCCTTCAGACGGGAAATTTGAAGAGCAAGCAGAAAACAAGGACGGGGCGAAGATCGAAGAGCTTGAAGTGACTTTCGTCGATCTCGGCGGTGAGATCGGTGGAGGTGATGAGGGGCAGAAGGTTTCGGTCATGGGATACTGAAATGAGGCTGTTGGTTACACAGTAACTTACACTGGAAATCGTTGGGAGCACTTACGGACCACACAAGCAGTTAGAGGGACACAAACACAACTGGACTGATATTCATAGAGGAGAGTATGAACGGTTTGAGTACATAAACAGAAATAAATGCTACAGTAAAGGCACAAAGATGCTCCAGCGATGCGAAGTACAAGGTATTGTGAAGGCGTGGCGTGTTGACGCTTAGGACAACTCGTGTCGAGAATTGGTTTGACGCAAAAGATGCGTTCGATGTCGGGTGTAGAGGGGCTGGGGGCGGGCGAGAGAAGTGATGGTAAATGCAGGCGCAAAGGAGTAAGAGAGCAAGTTGGAGATGAAGAGAGAGATAACACATACTATGCTCAGAATAGACCCCAGTCAGTCTGGCCGCTTGCTGCCGCGCTCCCCGTTGACACGCTTGCTTGATTCATCACAATCAAATAGGGATTCCAGGCGCACAGTGTGGCCAGCTGCCTGTCGTTCGCTTATAAATGAGGTAAATGTACCACCAACGTCGCCTCCGGAACAAGTGAGCTCCTCCAAATTAGGCAAGACCTCCAGAGTCACCTCTCCTTCCTCCGAACGTAGAGAATCAGAGAGTCCTTCGGCAAGTTCGCTTTCCAGGTGAAGAACCTTCACATTAGTGAACGGTCTGAGAAGCTCGCGCCACTGTGTGCGGTCGACTTGGTTGTGCCCTTCTGACGATCGATTGTACTCCTCCGAGTCGTAGTAAAGCGTGAGTTCCTCCACGATAGAGAGCACAGGTGAAAGTGTAGTGAGGATCTGTATTGCTGACGCTACCTGCCAGTCGAAGTGTCCGGACATGATCCTCAAGCGCAAGGGGCGTTCCCACATTCTTCGATGTGGGTCCACGATTAGAGCAATGAGATCGCTGTCAAAAGCGAGGAGAACAGAGTTGAATATGAGGTTCTCTGATGTTTGGATGGTCTGGAAGAGCCGCGGAACTATGAAGGTGAGTTGATGAAAAAAGCAGACCTCAAACACGCTGAGGTTGGGGATGCTGATCTGGGCAAGAATGCCTTCCAGGTAAGCGCTGACACCCTGAAATGAAAGAAAGCGAAGGTTAGGAAGTGTGACATCGGTCAAAGTTGGTGTGTCCAATAGCTGCCTGATAACATCGCGGTTAGGAAGAGGTGAGTAGAATGCAATCGTGAGATATTGCAGCTGGGGCATGAGTGAAAGCCGTGAGAGTATATAATTGGGGGGGAAGTAGGCAGATTGCGGGATGCCCTGAAGCGACAAGTCGACAAGTCCCCCAGTAGATGTGAGTAAAGGAGATCGTATTGGAAGGGCTGTGTTCCATAGATTGAGTCCGTGTAGATTGGGCGCTTGAAATGTTACGGGAAGTGTCAAACTTGTCGCTTCCTCAGTCAGAGAGGAGATGTGCAGGGCTTCCAGAATTGGGAATTGATCGTCTATGGCTGGGATGATCTTCCCCAAATTTGGGGTTAGCATGGAGAAGGAAATACGATGCACACGATCACGGTGCGAGAGCGCGACAAGCATGCCCTGTTCATCTTCTGTTGTTATGGTGCGTTTGTAATGATAAAAGATGGTGATTGGCAAGGGCAATGAATGTCTCAACATGTCTGCCACAGGCACCCCGTAGGTGCAGACAAGGTGAAGATCTAATACAGTTCTTGATGCAAGTATGAGGTATCGCCAGCGTTGCGAAACCTGAGCCACCTTGTACCACCAACGCTGGCGCGTCCAATCGAGCATATATCTGCCAGCCTCGTCTTCATATTCATCCTGGATGTGCAGGCGATAGATATAGAATATGTGGAGGAGTGCATCATCGTTCAGGATGTAGATAGGTGAGTGCCGTCTCTTGCTAGTTTGCTCTACTTGTCTACAAGTTCGTGAACGGAACAGGGACATGGAGCCTTGACACTCACGGCACATATTCCAGCAACAGGAAGACAAATCGCGGTGGATATGCAACCGGACCTATCAGGGAGGGTAACAACGACGGGATGAGGATTAAATATTGAACGCCCAAGTACCGTCCGCCTCGTGTTAGTGGCTGTGTATGCACGTGTATGGCGTGTACGGCATGTATGTGCTTGGTGCTCGCTCTCAGGCTCATCCACGTGAATGCTCAGCGCTTAGGCCTCAGGCTCGTGGCACTTATACCTCTATCCGTATTCCATTCCTCCCCATTCCTCTCCCAAACAAGTACTTCTCCAATCGTACCCACCGCGGTGTCTGCGTCTTCCGTTGCCGCCAGACGCCCGAGCATGCATAGTGCGACTTCCATCTCGCCTTCGGATCCTCTTCGCTTGCAGGTACGCCCCCGCCCTTGGCGGTGGATTTCCTCACTCAGGGCCCTCGCGTGCGATATCTATGTCTCGTTTGACGATCACCCGCGCGTATTTATATGCAAGCCGCAAGTGATAACTGGACACCAGCCGGGCAGTTCGTTGACAGCGCAGGGTACGCCGCATGGGCCCGGGACCTAAGCTGCGCAGGCTAGAAGACCTCTACAAACACTGCCTTGTATGTCTTTTTTCTTATCCCGCGTGAGCGTACGGGAATATATGATATTCTTATTCTTCTCAGTATCTCGATGGGGACACAACGATGAAGACGGCTGGTAATTCGACGCTCCAATTCCTTTCCTTACGCATCATTGGGCCTTCACTCGACACCAACTCGTCCTATGCCACCGCCGCATACGTATATATGTCCGGCTGCCCATCGTGGCTGCGTGTGTCCGCTGCCAGGTTGCGATGGATATGTGCTTGGAAGATCGGATCGCGGTTGAGTGCCTCGAACATGCTTCCCTGTGCCCACACCCAAGGGCTAAACAGAAGGAGGGGATCAATGTGCTCAGCTTTATTACGCTACACAATATCAACATCATCGAGCAGGAGTCTATTACTAGACGCGGTTGAATAGCGTGTATATTTCTTGTGCTTCGGCCTCTGATAACCTTTGACTCTGCTCACGGATTTCGTCAGGTGCGACTGGCGCCGTGTTTGCGGAAAAGCTGCAGTACTACGAGCTCATCCGTGATATGACATCTCTTTTCGCCTGAGCGAGTTTCCCGACTGAAGCTCTCTGTGAAGGAACCAAGCAGCCGCTTGCGAAAGTGGTTATGTTGCCTCTCCACGGTCCGCTTCACATCGGTTCCCTATCAAACCTGCAACCCATGATCCAATAAATATTGCAATGGCATGAGCTCGACCGTATACCAGGACTCAATGCCGCGCATGGGCCGCGTTCCTCTGAACGAATGCCGGGCAGCGCTACGAAAGTAAAAGCTCGGCGGTGCAAGGCTCGAGATTGGTGGCCGCACGTGGCGTAACAACCATGGCTTGACTAGCGCTGAGGAAGCTCATACTGATGGCATTGTGCACCTGCGCGTCCACGGTGATGGTATCGAAGGTCGCCCTATGATGGCGGACTCGGTGCGGTCATACCATAATGTAGGCAGGCAGGAAGCTGATATGACGCCACCGTCGACCTGGCAAGATGTTCTGATAAACGATACCACGATGGCGATAACGAGCAAGAGAGAGTATGGGATGATGCGGTACCAGTACGCCACTGCAAGAGCAGGATGAGGCTCGCGTTGTTGCATCCTTGAGGCGGCGTGTTGCATGCGCAGACCTGCTTCTGGATCTAACACCTCACCGCGCTACTTCCTGCTCCTGGCGAAAAGTGGAAGATGGTAGTTGAGTTGACGTCGTGCGACGTGCCTGCTGGGCACTCTGAATGCGCAATTTGTTGGGTGGCTTGCTGAGGGGTACGATGGCCGTGTGCTCGTATCGTGTTATGGGGCTGGTGGGACGTGCTCGGGATTGTGTTTGCCCTTTGTGGGGGCGCCTGGGCGCAGCGACTAAGTCGTTCAAACGTCGTCCGGGTCATTTGCTTACTAAGTAGACGACTCTGTTGTGAATTCCTCGGTACGCGGGCGCCGGGGACGCGTCGACTTACAGTATTGTCGGCTGGTCTTTTCCTGCATTGGAAAGGACCCAAACGTTGTACCGAGATCGAACTGCAGAGTGATGCTCCACTGGTGTGTTATCGTCAAAACATGCCAGTGCTTTGGATGCCCGTGCCCATGAGCCCATGAGCGCACTGCGGAACTCGGGCCGTCACTTGGCCACCAAGACTTGTCATAGCCGGAGCCTCTTGTCCTTTTATTTCAGCCCATCTTCCAGTTTGACCCTGTCTTTCTTGGTTCACAAGCGCCAAGCATCGCTGCAGTTGTGCTGCGCCCCCGTCTTTGAACCTGTTGGGGCACAGCCTGCTGCAATGTCGAAATTTTGGGAATGGGCCGTATAATATATAATACTAAGTTAAATTCCGTTATAATAATTATAATGTTATCAGAATGGAATTGTTCCCAATACAGTATAAGGTGCTTATATCTGCATTATAACCCCTCATAAATGGGTAGTATTGTTTATAATAGATTATAAATAATTATAAGGCTACCGAATTATGATGTCCGTCCAAGTTCTGCGCTGGTTAACGCGCAGCAAGAGCACGGGTACACCAGATCTGAAGCGACGCGTCTCCGTACAGATCGATCTCACCGCGGAGGTGGAAGATACAGTGTTCGAATTCTTTGCTCACATTCTTGTCCTTCTCCGCTGTTTCCTCTGTTCCAGTGCTGGAAGGTGAGGTGCGATACAAAAGCGTGAGTTGAACAGGGAAATTTTTACTGAGGAGAGAAGATTTGGCTGAGAGCAGGCCGCTTGGCAAGCCCGCGGTATTTCGGTCTCCAGCGTATCTCTATGCGCTTTGTACTCGCTCACGAGGAGCTTCTTGAGGTATCATTCACTTGCCTGTTCGAAATGCGTTGTGTCCGGCGTAGCTACTTCCTTCATAATCCATCCAGCAGATGAATGGATGGGAAGAGATACGATAATGATCAAGAGGGGAACATGTTGAACGCATGCAAGAATCGGACTTCCCGCTCCGAGTCGGCGGTTCGATATCAAGAAAGGACGGATTTCAACCCAAACCCTGTTTGTCTCAGACAAGACTGGGTCACAGTAGAATTGATTACGAGCTACGTTCATGAGGATAATGATGCTCTGCATGGATGAGAGATACCATCAACCATACGAAGTCGTGCAAGGCCGTGGAAGAATGAACTGGGACTCCGTCGGCCCGCGTACTCCGAGTTGACGGCTCTTCTACACGGCCCGGCGTCTTCCAACTTGGCGTCGACCTCTTCCACCTCCTCCGCTCCTAGCAATACGACTTCTGGATATCAGGGCAGAACTTCTTTTAATTTACGGAAATGACATATTCTCTGTTTCTCTATATAGCGACGTACTCAGCCACTTGCCGCAGGCAGACGACTACTCCGATGTCCGGGATGGCTGAGGCTGAGATTTCAGTTGGCTCGAGCAACGACGGGTCGAGTGCCACGCTTGCATCGTCGCTTTCAAAGGGCTAACTGGGGCTGCAACAACATGACATCCACAGCAGCTGCGCGTTGATCATGCGGTGGCGCAGGATACGTTCGTCGCGGACGTGATCTCCGCGCTCAGGGGCCAAAAACTCCCCGGCGCTCCATACCCATCCGGCCTGGAGGACGCGGGGGGACGTACATCGGTCAGAGTCAGAGGTACGAAGGGGGAAGCTCGATGAGTGTCTGAGGTGCGGCGGAGGGTGGCGTAGGTCTTTGTGCGGCGACTGCTGATTTACACTTGTGGATACTAGGTTCGGGACGAAACTTGCCGGATACAAGCCGCGATGCCGCGCGTGGGATGGGCTAGGGGATGAGATGGCTCGAGCACGGTGGTTCGGTAACTAGATATGCACGACGGAGGACTACCTGAAGCTTAACATGCCGCCCAATGTCAAGGACTCAGAGTTAGATCTGTTCCTGAAGTACTATCCGAACTACCAAAGAGCTGGCAGTCCATTCGACAGTAGTAGATGCTCGCAAAGGTACGTAAGTGAGCGAGGGTTTTCATGCATACACAAGATAACTCACTCGAAACTTTG
>QFDX01001263.1:0-27192 GCA_003315875.1 Lactifluus piperatus
GCCCAAGGCTGGCCAAGGTATGAATGCTAGCATGAATGACACGCATAACCTTGGTCTGTGCCGCCCCGACTTGTTTGTCGTTGAACTTAAATCGATCGTGCCTTGTCCTGATAGCATGGAAATTGGTGCACGTTCTACGCGGCTGGGCAGATATCTCACTTCTCAAGACGGTAGGGCTCTCTACCTCTGATCTTCTATCTCTCGTTTTCCTGAGGACCTTTGCTGCTCAGTACGAGTTTGAACGTCGGAAATACGCTCAGGACTTGATTGCCTTTGACAAACGATTTTCTGCACTGATGTCGGAGAAATTCCATGCAGACGACGAAGGAGGTTCACACGCGGAAGTTATCAAGTCCGTTTTTGTTTTTTCTTTCCCCCCTTGGGATCTCCTCCTCTTGGCGCTGCCGATCTGACGCGTTTTTATTAACTTGTTCAGAGCTTTCCAAAGCTATGGCAACTTTTCATCTGGCGTGGGCGTACATTACGCGCCGTCCGCCATAACCGAGACGACACATCAGGCCTCAGCGACCAATCTGATCATCGGCCAACGTTTGCTGCCCCACGTGCTCGTGCGCGCGGCCGACGCGCGCGAAGTCAACATCCAGGATCTTGCGCCCTCCGATACCCGCTTCAAACTTTTTGTATTCCCCGGCGAGCATACGCAAGAGGTCGCGGCGTACCTCAACCGACCCGAACGCTTGTTCTTCTCCAAGTATCGAAACGCGTTTGACGTCATCACCGTCATGCAAGGCCACAAAAATACGGTCAATTATATGGAGTTGCCTCAGGTGCTCAGACCTCACTGGACAAAGTGAGTTGTCTCTTTTTTGAGGGGGGGGAAGGGGCGCACATGTTATATATATATAAATTAAGAATGAGTCTCACTTGTGTCTTGTTTGTTTAGGGTTCTTCTCGATGATACAGATGTTACCGGTACCCGTGGTGGTAAGATCCACGAACGATACGGTATCAGCCGTACTGCCGGTGCGCTCGTCGTCGTGCGTCCGGACGGGTACGTTGGCACCGTTGTGCCGCTGGACGAGCTCACCACGCTCGACGCTTACTTTGCTGGGTTCATGTTGTCTCTCTGAAATCTGTTTTGTATATAGAGGTTGTTGTGAGAGGGCGAGGGGGGGGAGCAGTGTATATGCAACCGACATGTATCATATTTACTCGATCAGAAAAAAAAAACAAAGTAAAGAAAAGAAAAGAATGAGCACCCCAACCGGGAATCCAGTTTCAGCCCCGAAACGAAAATCAGTGAATTTACGCACACATTAACACGTCATTGTACGGAAGATCTCATTACACACACACACACTCTCTCTCTTTCTTATCGACACAACAATCACGACATGGGTTTCGCTGGCACACCCGCAGCAGCTTCAGTACTACCAATCGGTACTCGACGCGGACCGACGCCCACCACCGTCGAACCCCCACGCGCCGCAGCCAACAACCGACTGGCAGCACCACCACCAGCAGAACCAGCACCACCTCCTCCGCGTCCCAACTCGGCCATTGGCGGCGGCGGCGGCGCCGCTTTCAAACTTCCCTCTGTCTTCTTCCTCGTCTTGGCAGCCGCAACAGGACCCTTGAGCCGTCTCCTGATTGTATTTTCCTTCTCGGGCGCACGGGGGTCCCGCGCGCGACCACTAGAACCAGCACCAGTGCCATCTGAGGTGGTGGCGCCGCCAGAAGTGGCGGTTATGGCGTCAGGATTGGTATCAGTGTTCGGATTCTGATGTAGTGGTGGTAGTGGCGGTGCGGCGGCAGCATCTGTGTGGTCGGTATCAATGTCTAGTTCAGCGTCGCGAGATGTGCGCTTTTTGGTGCGTCGGCGCGTGGCCACAGTGGCATTGCTTGCTGCGCCGGGACGGAGGGGGAGAGGCGCAGAGGGAAGTAACGATTCCAGTTCTAGATCTGCTGTTAGTTGTGATGGTGGCGGCGGTGGTGGCGGTTCAAAGACAGGGACGGTGTTCATCATGAACGCAGGATGGTGAGAATTCAGATTCGAAGTTGGGTTGACAGGTACGGGGGGAAGGGTCGACGATGCCCCGGAGGCGATGGCTGCTGCGCATTCGGGCGACGCAGCGAGCATGAGAATCCTACTTAGCGGACTGGGTTTGACAGGCGAGTAAGCGTGTGTCATATTTCGCAACAGTGGCTTTGCGAGCGGGAACGGCCTTGGCGTCGGCGGGGTTTGAGATCCGGTAGCCGTCGCATCCGGCACGATCATTTCTTCTAGGCCAGAAGGGGACGAGTTTTGCAATGGTGGGGGTGGGGGTGGGAACGGAGGAGTCGTTGATGGAGCTAGAAGACGGGACTCTGGTGAGGGTGGCGGCAAGACGAAGGAGGTTGGGAGGAGTGAGGTAGGTACGGTCGATGGGATGACTTCTGTTTCGAAAGACGCCTCGACGCGCTTGCTGGCCAAGCGTTTGGGACGGGAACCAGAGGCAAAACGCTTTGCAGACGCAGATGATGACCTCTTCTTCGTGCTCGAGGGAGATTTATGGGCTAGTTTCGCCTTGGTCTTTGAGCGGGTCTTGCGGGGAGAAAGACGAGATGGTCCAGGTTGGGGTTCAGGCGCAGGCGCGGGTGCCGGTGCGGTGGAGAACAATTCGGTTTTCCTAGAATTGAGGCCATTCTGCTTGGACTGGAGGGAAAACATCGATAAGTACGAACGATGCACGCGCAGGGCAGGAGGGGAAGAACGTACGGTGGGCTCAGAGTGCCCTGTTACCACTACACGCTGGGTATCCAACTCATCGCTTGGAGGAAGGTGCGAGGCCAAGTTGTCATGTACCGCAGGCACGTTTTCAATTGGCACCCGGCTCGCAGGTGCGACCAACTTTCTCTCCGCTTTTGCTTTCTCTATTGCGCCGACGTCAGTTTCTTTCCTTCACATCAGGAACGAGACCGACTCACTGAGTTCATCGCGCAGCGCCGTTATCGTACTTCGCAGCTCTTCAATCTCCCACTTGTGTGCCTTTATGTCCGACTCGGCCGCCTTCTTTGCCAAGTCAGCTAACGATATGCGTAGTTTCTGGTCTGACCCGGATGCTGTTGTTGTAGCGGTAGTAGGAAGAGGTTCAGAAGCCCTGAGCGTCGTGAGGGCATCACGAAGCGCGGTCAGCATCGCGCTAAGCCGTTCAAAGGCCGTGTCAGACATGCCGTGCGGGAACAGATCGACAGTGGCCAAGGGAGCGGGCTACAATAAATATCCGAGTCACCGTGTCAGATCTGTAGAAACCAGGGGGAGGGGGGGGGGGGTTGGGACGGTAAAAAAAAACACATACGAATTCTATATCATCTGGGTCGGCATTGACGGCTCTGTGCAAGATCTTGCGCACCGCATTGGTAGTGTCGACGATCAATCCTTTGAGCTCACCATTCTCCGACCTAAGCTGCCCACAGACTTTCTCAGCCTCTTCAAGCGCGACCTCCGCGAGCCCCCCTCCTCCTCCTTCCTTCCTCCCCGACACCTCACCCTCCTCAAGCACGACTGGTGCATTCGCCGCCACCGGCCGTAGTCCACCACCACTGCATGTCATCCCACTGGGAATATTTGCAATCTTGAGCTGCGAGTCGGCCAGTTTAGACCAGCGCTCGCGCATCGTTTCCATCTCCTTATCGCGCTTCTTGAGCTCCGCGACGTGCGTAGCGCGGAGCGCCTGCAATGCCGAGCGTGCGCGCTGCAGATCCGACATTGTTTGCTTGTGGGCCGTTTCGGCTTGTTGTTGCGCGCGGTTTGCAATCCTGAAAAATAAAATAAAATAAAGAGTTTCTAGCCATTACACAGAGAGATAGACTCACGATAGCTTGGCCTTGGCAGCTTCAACCTCGCGCTCTGCGAGATCTACAGTCTCATTTGCCGAGTCGTGCATCGTACGTAGACGTTCATGGTCGTACGAGAGTGTACGTAGCTTAGTTGTGAGGTCTTCGGCGCGTGTCATGTCATCCTTCAGAGGTCGGATTTATGATTTGTGTCGTGCAAGGGCCAGGGTTACACTCACCACTCGTTGGCTGAGCATGGAAAGGAGACATTTAGACCAAGATTCTACGTCCGTAGATGAAAGACCATCGAATGAAAGACCGGGAGATATGATAAAGCCATGAGATACAAGTTGTGCGTTGATGTACTCGACGGTAGCCATAGCCATGGATTAACCCATTCACTCGACCCGCTGACTAACAAACTTATTCTAACTAAACCACGTGATCGTGATTCGGTCTCCCCAGCCCGGGAAAGTGAAAAAGCCATGCCATGAGATGTATTACAGTACAGTAGTTGACCTAAACTACAGTCATCGTTAATCAGTCACCTCCCGGATACCAGGCCCGAGTCGTGACCATCGCCATCGCCGTACTTCGATAGCCCAACCCTCTCGTGCACAACTACCCGGTGAATCCCCGTTCGGCATGTCTTGTAACACCCGCATCTCTCCTTCTACAAACTCGAGGTTCGACGCACATAATCCCCGTTGCAGCAGCACCGCGCTGCCGCCGCCGCCACCTCCCTTGCTTGTTGTCCCACTGACATCGTCTCCTCCTCCTTCCCCATCCATGACCCTGACCCTGTCATCATCGAGCGTCCCAAGCAGCCAGATCTCCCACCGCCTCCGGTCGCTCTGCGCCTCAAAAAGCGTTTTTCTCTTTTCGACGCCTCCGGCATCATCGTCCTTCTCCGTTTCGCTCTTGACATCATCGTCTGCTTCTGCTTCATACATACGCAACAGGAAACGCTCTACAGCCGTTTCGAGCTCCACTCCACATCGCACTGGAGCACGGACGCTGCTACCATCGTCTCCTGTGATATCCATAGCGTCGTCATGGTCGATATCGTGGTCCTCATCAACGTCTAGGCGTTGCCGCTTGCGCGCGCGTGGAGAGATGGTCGCAGAAGGCGGTAAAAGTGGTCGTGGGTGCAATACAGCTTCGCGAAGCGCGTCTGGTTCATACTTGAATCTACTCCCACGCCAAGTTAGCAGAATACGAGGGTGAAAGGACGAGAAAAAAAATCGTACCCAGGCAGCGCACCAGCTCGACCACCTTCAAACACGATCGTGACCCGTGCAGCGAGCGCATCAACGTCCATGTCTTCCTCATCCTCTTCTTCCACCTCACTCTCCGTCTCCATCCCGTCCTCGTCCGTCTCGTCAGAGTCAGGCCCGCCTGAACCACCGACCCCGACGCCCCGTGCACGTTTAGTACGCCCACCAGCTGCACCTGACGCAGCGGCGCTCGCAGCAAATCCAAGCACTGCACCTCGCTCCGTAGCGTACTCGCCGAGGCGTTGCTTGCGATTCTGACGTCCGAGCCCTGGAGCCCGATGTGCCGTGCCTCCCTGTGTGCGATCGGTTAAAAACAAAAACGCATTTATCCTCACACTGAGTAAACGTACCTTGACAAAAGTCACATCAAGAATCTCGATTCCAGCGCCTTCGTGTCCATTGCCCCAACCAGCACTGGTGAATCCCCGTCCATCGTCATTAGGGTCATCACCTCCAGCCGGCTCAGCAGCCGTGCCCCAATTTCCAATGTATCTCTCAGCCGCCGGTACAACTTGCACATCGACCTTCGCATCCCGTCCGCGCCGCCTCGCCTCCCATACCTCGCTCCACCGAACACGGCCTGCATGCACCGCGGCGGAAATGATGTCCGAGTCATCAGTGTATGGCCCACTGCCCCACACGCGTGGATGTGCAGGCCGCACACGGGGCAATGCGAGAGCAGGGACGTAGAGAGTCGCGCGTGCTACCGTGCGATTACGTGGCAGCGGCAAGGGGCCAAATGGGTGCACGAATGCACCAAGATACACCGGTGGCGCTACTTGACGCGGGCGCGAGGGATGCATTGCCGGTCCATGCAAGTGATGGGGGTTCGTCGTGGGGATGTGTGGACGAGAGTGCACGTGAGGGTGTTGGTGCTGGTGTGGATGGGTATGACTGTGCGGACGGGTGTGGGTGTGTCCGTGGCTATGATTGTGAGGATGGGAGCCCACAACTGAGCTTGCAGGAGTCTGCGGCGGTGGAGCTCGTAGATCAGCAGGGTGAGTCGGGTGATGGCTGTGCGAGTGTTGTTGGTGCTGGTGAGAGTGAGAGTGAGAGTGAGAGTAAGAGTTGCCATGCGTGTGTTCATATGACGGTGGTGCATGCGAGTGATGCGCCTCGGGATCAATGAACGGCGGCGGGCCTTGCAACTATGTAGAGAATATCGCCCGTCGGTATCGTTTCACATATCGTGCAACAGAGAAGAAGGACACACACCTGTGAATAAGACGAGTAGCCCACATGCGACGACACCCCATCGGAAGTCTTGCGCGGGACAGGACCTGGCGTCATTTGGATGTAACCCATCCCTTCACGTTGACGAGATTCCTTGTCACGCTCGCGCAGTTGTAGTTCCCTCTCCCTCTCCTTCTCTCTCTCCCGCTCCTTGTCGCGATGGCGCATCCTCTCGTAATTAGTGTCACGGTCACGTTCATGATCCAAATCTACTGGCGGGCGGCCGCTCGGTGGGGGAGGTAACGCCGTTGCCGCCGTACGTAGACGGGGTTCACGCACCTGAGGAAGTGGTGGGGGCTGGCCAGGGAACGGAGGTGGTGGTGGATGCGGGCGGGCCCTTCCGCGGTCGCGGTCACGGTCACGGTCACGATCACGGTCGCGATGATGCGACTTGCTGTCTAGGCGATCGCGTTCACGCTCATCCTCAAGGGGTGCAGGGCCAGGACCGACGAGCGGAAGAGACATAGCCGAGTGGGCCTCCCGTTCCCTTTCCCTTTCCCTTTCTCTTTCCCGTTCTCTGTCTCTGTCCCTGTCTCTTTCTCTGTCTCTGTCTCGTTCCCGCTCGCGATCGTAGTCTCTTCTTATTGTGCCAGAAGTGAGCGGAGGCCCAGGCAAGGGAGCGGGAGTAGCGGATGATGACCCTGGACCAGTTACCGACATCACGCGAGCATGTGGTAAGGTATTCCCACGATCACGATCTCTATCCCTTTCGGGTGGAGGCTGCAAACTTGACATCACGGGCGCGACGCCGCTCTCCGGCCGCGTCATCCAGCGCTGAGGGGCCGGAGGTCCGGGAGCAGGCACGGGGCCTGCTAAGGAAGGCCCACCCGTAGCGGAAGAAGGGGGGAGGGGCAGGGCCGGTGGCGGCTGATACGGGGAGTAATGCTGGGTTGCTGGTACACCTGTGTACATCGGGGAGGGCTCATGCAGGACAGAAGGCGGAGGGGAACCCGAAAAGGGAGGGTGATGGGTAGAGGGTACATGTTGTGCATGTGGAGGTTTGGCATGCGAGGTGGGTGGTGTGTACTCGTGTCGGTGGGTATGAGAATGAGGATGTGGAACAGGTTGATGGGGAGGAGGGAGATACATAGAAGAAGGTGCATGTCCACCGCGCGGTGGCGGAAAGGTGGGACCCGGACCGAGGGGAGGGGAATGCTGTTGAGCCTGTGGATGCGGGGGATAGTCCGGATAAGGCTCACGACGATCAAACTCTGGGCTCCGATGAGATGGATGAGGCGCAGTGCGATGATGAGTGGGAGGCGGTGGGGGGAAACGATGTTCAGGACGGTCGCCATGAGGGGAAGGTATGTGACGACCCTGTTGCTGCTGTTGGAGTTGTTGCGGCTGAGGTTGAGGATGAAGCGATTGCTGCTGTTGCGCCTGCTGCTGCTGCTGTTGTTGTTGTTGCTGTTGTTGCTGTTGCTGCTGTCTACGCTTTGTGAGCTCCTCTGAAGGAGAACCCTGAAGGAGGTCAGCTACGTTCATTTTGGGAGGGGACAAGAGTGAGGCAAGGCAGAGGGGAAGAGGGTTGTTGAGTTGACTTATGAGAGCGCCCAACCAAACCAAGCGAGCCAAGTCAGGCCAGACACGACACCCGACCACGACAAACTGATGATCAGTTCAGGAACAGATCGAGATCTCACCTCTACAATCACCTGATCGACAACTAAAATCAATTAATAATTTGGTTAACGGTAACAGTAAATAAATTTATATAATTTAATTTAATCTGTCGATCTGTCAAGGGTAATTGTCATACGCAGATATATGCGACGGCCGTGAACGCGTGAACCCCGGCCACTTCAATGCCTGGTGCAGGAAAGTGCTGAAATGAGGTCGGAACCACTGACACTGCCATTGATAGTGTTGCTGCGGATCAGCTCACGTGCCCGAGCCAAGCTGCGGCCAAACTACCCTATACAACTCCTCCCCTCCCTTGTTATACCAGTGTCAGACGATGCACAGTCTTCAAGTTCTCAATCGAGAAGGATGACCAGATCCGTTGTAACCTCGAGATGCTGGAGGCGTATGCAACTGATGCGTTGTTGCGGTCGCAATGCAGGTCGTTGGTGCTGATGTATGCAACCTGGATGTCGATGAGGCTCTGTGCGTAAGCCAAAGTCGAGCCAAGCCGTTCGCGCAGTACCCCAGAGACGGTGTCAACAAGTTGGACATGCAGCCATGCGAACTGTTGTTGTTCCTGAGGCACATGAGTCAGGACGACTTTGTCTCTCGGGAAGGCACAACAGAGGGATGGCACGTACTGTGCCTGTGCAATTATAGCAGATCTTCACCTGCACGAGCCCGAGAAACCGCAGAGCAGATGCCTTCAGGTTTGAATCGTGACTTGGCCTGCAGATCGAACGGGACGACCTCGGGCAAGAATAAGCTCGGCCGGGAACCAGTTCAGTTGTAGGTGGCGGTACGGATATCTTGAATTTCAAGCGACTGCGTTCGTTCGATGCTCGCAAGGGCATAATCAAAAACATCTAATAGATACGCGTGCAGCTCAAGGACTTTGTCACATATATGATTTATGAGCACCTAAATCAAAAAATACACTTCTCCGTTCCTGCGCTACTCGAAGAGAAAAAAGAAAGCCACGAACCAGGCTAAGCGACTTGCCAAGGTGCTTCGTACGGTTCTCGTGCGCGATATTCCGATAATTGCATATGATCCATGAAGAACTCGGCATCGCCCTCGAGCGAGTCCGCCGTGCTTTGTCCGAGTCTATGTCCCGCTGTGAGCGGTTCATGACGCCGATGCAGCACAGATTCAGCGGATACACCCGTCCCGTGAGTACGTCGAGCGCATGCGTGCCTGCATCCATCAAGTCCAGCTTCGTCAGGATCCCGATTGTCCGCCCCCCCTGGGGGTCTACGGACCGCGCGAGATGGAGCGAATCCGAGTTCGCGAAGTCGACGTTTGCGGCAGAGACGGCGAGAACAACACCGGCGTTGTGTGGATAGCAGGTGAGAAGGCGAAGAATGTAAGGAGTGCACGAGTGATGTACCAGTTGGGTTTTGAGATGTATTCTAAGACGAGAGCGCCTATATGCCTTTCGATATCGCCAGTTTGGTCGCCGGCGGGCGGCGCGTCACGATACCCTGCTGGGCGGGAGGAAGTCGCGTTCGTCGATGTAGCAAATGCGTGACTAGATGATGCCAGCGAGAGGGGGAAGGAAGAAGTCCAAATCACTTTTTAAGCACGCTAGATTTACCCGCGGATTGACAGCCGAACTTCAAAAGGTATCCTCAGAAGGGGGTGTTGCAAGGACTTTCTTACAACAGCTAACTGGGGCATATCTAACTCTCCACCTGCAGATTCCCACCCATCGCGTAGGGAGCAAGAGGGAAGGGGAGGGGTAAAGTTGAACTCAAAGACGGACGGATATGGACGAGTGGACCATGGGCACGTACCATGGTTGGTAATTGAAGTTCGTTGACGAGCTATTATGAAATTTGCGAGCGGCAAGAGGTAGATGGACAAATGAGCCGGGCCTGAGCAGTGTAGAGCGAGACGCGCGCCGACCAAGTCGCGTCCTCACGGCATACGGCCTCCTCTCAATCTCAATACCCTATTAATTAACCCTGAACAGTGTGAATCTACTAGTTCTATAACATATAGTGACATAGTGAGTGAAGCCAGCTGCTTTCTTCTACTCAGGTGATAGACCATATATCCTTCTACTCCAAGTCGACCATAACGCTCATATGACTGATATGAGGCACAGGGGCATGGCCATGCTCAGCGGGTCCTGCAGAGGCCTGACTAGGTTGGGCGAGAGGGGTGGCTATCGATTCTGTACGCGCTGTCGAGGACGTATGACACACGACCGCGACACAGAGGGCCTCGCACGCGGATGTATTGTGCGATCGACAGCATCCGTGCCAGTAGAATTGCGCGGCGTGCAAGCGCTGCATCGCACTCGCATCTACCATAGTAAGATGCGCCACCTACTAGAGTGAACGCACTGGTTGTCAGTGGGATGGGGCGCAGGGTATGTACCGCATGTTGGAGCTCATGAACTGGCAACCAGCCTCGCGGCTTCCTGTCAGTCTCCACGTTTGGACACTGCTCTGCGCAGCCTTGCTACGCCGTCCCTTCATATAAAACAGGTAAGACCATCAACCATATCCTCGCCGTTACTATCACGCACCTCGCTGATATGCCCCATTGCTTGTCCACCACCATTTGTTTTCCCCTCGTTGGAAGGTTTGTCCGACGTATCAGTGAGTCCTGAATCTCCGTATTCCTCGTTCAATGTACCAAATTGGGATTCCATAGAGCTTATCAGAAATAGACGACACTCACCCATCAGTATCCTCAATGACGACGTACTACTCAATATATTCTCTCTTTATCGACTGGGTTTCTTCGGCACCTCATGGGATGGCAAATGGAAATTGGATCCGGAATGCCAACGTTGGTGGTACAATCTAGCGCACGTTTCCCGACGCTGGCGAGATGTCATACTTGCATCGCCATTGAGGCTAGATCTTCATCTTGTGTGCACATATGGTGTGCCTGTAGCAGATATGCTGGCACATTCACCACCTCTGCCACTTACCGTCGTGTATAATGGATACCCGTACCGCAAGATGGCAGCAGAAGATGAAGAGGGTGCACTGCTTGCGCTCTCGCACCGTGATCGTGTGCAGTGTGTCGACTTTTGGATGCCAGCTCCGCACTCGGGCAAGTTAATCACAGCCATGGATGACCAATTTCCAACTCTAGAACGCCTCTACATCGATTCTCGGAGCAAAGAAGAGACAAGCTTGATATTTCCCCAATCATTTCAGGCACCGAACCTACGCCACCTCAAGCTGCGGAACATTGCTTTCCCACTACGATCTCCCCTACTCACAACTACCGGAGGCCTTGTCTCTCTCCGACTTGCGGGTATCCCGCGATCTGGCTACTTCCCGCCAGGTTATATACTGATATGGCTTTCACTTATGCCCCAGTTGGAAGTGCTTTGGACCACATTCCTCTCACCTGTTCCGAAGCGGGATGTTATCAGACAATTATCGGAGATCCCAACCATGACTCATGTCACCCTTCCCAACCTTCGCCGGTTTTACTTTGAAGGTGTCAACGCCTACTTTGAAGGCTTTCTTGAACGGATCACCGCCCCTAACCTCAGAATGCTCGAAGTCAGGTTTTCCAATCAGCTCACCTTCACCCTTCCCCAACTCTCGCAGTTCCTGCAGACATCACAGATCCTCACATTTCACACTCTCCAGCTCTATTTTGCCAGGGGTTTTGTTCAATTATACGCGTTCTCACCTCAAGATGATTCAAAACACGTGAAGTTATGGATCTCGTGCAACCACTTCGATTGGCAGGTAGCGTTCGCAGCCCATATCACTCGTACACTCTCACCAGTACTCTCCGTCGTGGAGAATCTCAGGTTCAGGAAGGCCGATGAGCACGATCTATCGTCAGAGTGGCACAACGAGGTCGATCGAGCGCAGTGGCGTGAACTTCTCATCCCGTTCAGCAATGCGAAGACACTTTTTCTGCTAAACTTCGTCGGGGAAATCTCTCGTTCACTGTGTTCAGAGGATGGAGAGGAATCCCTGGCACTGTTGCCGAATCTGCAGGAGCTTCTATATTCTACTGGTCCAAGCAAAAGGGAGGTTCGCAAAGCTTTTACCCCATTCATCAATGAACGACAGACAGCGGGCCACCCTGTGCGCCTGACATCGAGTCCTTTTTGGTGATGAGAGGGTTGTAGGGCATCGTGATATTTGAAACTTAATGTCTTTATCTACCACGAGCTCCCATCATATATGACACCTACCCGTACCTACTTTTATCGTCACTACTCTCTTGTCGGGAAATCCTTCAAAAATGTTGTCTCATCGTCCGACTTTTACACATGCGCTTTTGTCACTCCTCTTACTATACTGGCTCCTGCATACTTTCGACCTATCGTAGGAAAATATCAAGCGGACTCCTAAATCACTGGAACCATAAATTCATTGAAGAACCAGGCGATTTGAGGTTAGCAAGAGAGCCAAGCTATCCGCTGTGAGATTGTTTGTACAACTTGAACCTGAGAAATCGGTATCACGAGCAACGAAGGCCCGGCCGATTTAGCCCACCAGGAGGAAGCACTTGGCAGTCAGGCCTCTCCAGAGCTCAATCTCGGTGAATAAATCACTTATTAAAACTTATAAATGTGTGTGCTTTGAAGGAAATGCTCTGAATTCCAAAACCTAAGACAATAGCCCCCGAAACGGGGCCCCGAGACTTTGCACAGCACATCCCTCACAGTAATGTGTCGTACCCTGTTCGCACAAAGTAACGTGGCCATAATGAGAAATATTGCATTTTGGCAGAGTGGACATGGCGGATACATGGCGGATGGATGCAGTAAATGTCATATAGCACAGGGAAGGGAATACAAAAAGATCCCAAGTTCAAGGCAGTTATTTCTGACGAAGATAAACGGAGGGAAGCAGGTGAGTTTGGCCTGGCAAGGAAAGCAGAATTGCAGAAGGACGTACAAGGATGATGCCCTCAAACCTTGACTTGAACCACGCCATCGTATCATCCTTCGTCACCCGGTGATTCGTGCCAACACGAGACCTTTTGATCTTACGATTCGCTATGCGGTTCCCCGGACGGCCCATCACCACATAAAAGTCCATCCCAAAGATACCAATCGTGGGATCGTATCGCGCATCGAGGTCAATATGCTCCTGAATCCCAAAACCAAATGTTGCCGGTTTCGGAGAAGTTGCGCCAACGGAGCTCGTACTCCTTCACCTTGAGACCCCGTTCGAGGATCTCCTCAGCCTTTGGCCCACGAATTGTGACGTGCACGGCAATCTTCTCGTTACGACGGATCCAAAATTGACGGACAGCGTAGCGAGCCTTGGACGTGACGGGTATTTGGCCGGTGAGCTGTTGGAGGACCTTAGAGGCTCGTGTGAGACGGTCACCATACTCTCCGACGGATGTCTAAGGGTACCGCACAGGAAGGAAGTGTGTCTAACGTCAAGATGAGGTAGGAGTAAGTAGATGACACCACGCACTGATGACAAGCTTCTCTATACGGAGATTGCGCATTGCGTTTGTAGGGGCTGTTCTCGCCTCAGACTGAAGCATATAATCGTAGTGTTGTAAGTATCAAGGCCAGCTGTGTATAAGGGTACTGCACACCATTTTTGGGTTGACCCCGTTTGTGGATTGTCGAGTGAGGCTTATCTTTTCCGCCAGCGATTCAAGTTGTGGCTTGCGATTGTACGGCTATCCATATGGGAGGCCAGCTACGTTTATTTTGGGAGAGGACAAGAGTGAGCCATCTTGAAGACAAAGGGGAAGAGGGTTGTTGAGTTGACTTATGAGAGCGCCCAACCAAACCAAGCGGGCCAGGCCAGGCCAGACACGACACTAGGGCTGCCCACCGTACCCGTCCAGTGACAGTGATTTATACGGTGTATAGTTGACGGGGATTACGGGCCGTAATACGCGTAGTTGATTGCAATCCCCGGCCCGAGTCCCAATGCGTTCTTCCTTCTTCTTTGGCATATTCTTGCACCAATCAATGACCCGACGAACAGAATAATATAATCACGCCCAACGTCACGCCTGTCGGCTTCCACCGAGGGCCGTAGCAGCATTAGCACAACTGCCACCGTTAATTCAATACCTACTCCCACCTCGCGCCCGGCGACACCAACGTTCATTCCCCTGCCGAGTTATGGATTATGTGCACACCCTTCCACAGCCGGCGTAACTGGTTTAGTGGTCCCAGCTTCAGCAGTTTCTATTTCAAGCGAACACGCTTGGGCTCGAATACAGGGGATTCTCCCATTAATGTCTGACAGCGTCGTCCCTCATCGTGAGTGGTCCTCCCTGTCCCCCTTCGCATCGTATGAATCCGACCGCCTAGTCAACACCCCCACCACCACATAAAGAACCCCTGGGTGGCAAACCGCTCTCGTGCATTCCCCATTCAACTGTCACTGTCCGTAGTCATTCGAAGCTCTCTACATCTGCTGTACCTTCTCTCTTGCAAAGAAGCATTGGGTGACCTAATTTTGGCATGAACGGGTGGCGGAGCGTTGACGGCAACGACTCTGATGTGGACAATCATTCCTTGGATGCCCGCGACAAGACTTGGCCACGCTCCGGCTCGAGACGCAAATGATGCTCGCGTATGTGGCCTTTGTCACATTTCACATTGTATCTGTTGGATATCTTATCTTACTTGCCACTTTCATCTGTACAGTGTTCCGTCTTCCACCACCGCGTTTACTTTCTGACCTACTCTCTGCAGATATTGCAAATTTCGGATAGTCTCTTTACTCCTTCCACCATACAACCCCCCTCCGTCTCGACCAGTCCCCGCGCGGCTGCCCACTGCACCGGCTGCTCTTGCCCTATCTCAATGGTCCGCCCACCAGTCCGTACCGCTGCCAGCGAAGTGTCCCAAACCCGCTAGCGAAGATGTCCACGAGGCATTCCCCCTGCCACGGTCGTAGAGGGCGCGGGCGTGGTAGGTCTAGACAATTGCGTGGACAACTCGTGCACAGCCCATTTAAGTGCCGCAACGTCGTGTCCGAGGTCATCCGGGGGCGCCGCTGCCGCTCCCTGTGTCAACAACGACGGGGGACGAGGACGACAAGAGGAGAGGACCAACGACGACGACTTAGTGGGACGGGGGTGACACACATAAGCGCGTTAAGCGTGCTTTCATCTCAGGTAGTTTGTCACGTATATGATTCATGAGCACCTAAATCAAAAAAATACACTTCTCCATTCCTGCGCGACTCGAAGAGAAAAAGGAAAGCCACGAACCAGGTTAAGCGACTTGGCAAGGTGCTTTGTACGGTTCTTGTACGCGATATTCCGATAACTGCATATGATCCTTAGAGAACTCGGCATCGCCCTCGAGCGAGTCCGCCATGCTTTGTCCGAGTCTATGTCCCGCGGTGAGCGGTTCATGACGCCGATGCAGCCCAGATTCAGCGGATACACCCGCCCGTGAGTACGTCGAGCGCATGCGTGCCCGCATCCATCAAGTCCAGCTTCGTCAGGATCCCGGTTGTCCGCCGCACCTGGGGATCTACAGAGTACGGACCGCGCGAGATGGAGCGAATCCGAGTTTGCGAGGTCGACGTTTGCGGCAGAGACGGCAAGAACAACACTGGCGTTGTGTGGATAGCAGGTGAGAAAGCGAAGAATTTAAGGAGTGCACGGGTGACGTACCAGTTGGGTTTTGAGATGTATTCCAAGACGAGAGCGTCTATATGCCTTTCGATATCGCCAGTTTGGTCGCTGGCGGGCGGCGCGCACGATACCCTGCTGGGCGGGAGGAAGTCGCGTTCGTCGATGTAGCAAATGCGTGACTAGATGATGTCAGCGAGTGGGGGAAGAAAGAAGTCCAAATCACTTTTCAAGCACGCTAGATTTGCCCGCGGATTGACAGCCGAACTTCAAAAGGGAATCCTCAGAAGGCGGTGTTGCAAGGACTTTCTTACAACAGCCAACTGGGGCATATCTAACTCTCCACCTGCAGAATCCCACCCATCGCGTAGGAAGCAAGAGGGAAGGGGAGGGGTCAAGTTAAGCCAAAGGACGGACGGAGATGGACGAGTGGACCATGCGCACGTACCGAGGTTGGAAATTGAAGTACGTTGACGAGCTTTTATCAAATTTGCGAGCGGCATGAGGTAGATGGACAAATGAGCCGGGCCTCGGCAGCGTAGAGCGAGACGCGCGCCGCCCAATCGCGTCCTCACGGCATACGGCCTCCTCTCAATCTCAATACTCTATTATTATAATTAATCTAGAAGAATCTACTAGTTCTATAACATAGGGTCTAGTGAGGGAAGCCAGCTGCTTTTTTCTACTCAGGTGATGGACCATATATTCCTCCACTCCAAGTCGACCATAACGCCCATATGAGGCACAGGGGCATGGCCATGCTCAGCGGGTCCTGCAAAGGCCTGACTAGGTTGGGCGAGAGGGGTGGCTATCGAGTCTGTCAGCGCTGTCGAGGACGTATGACACACGACGGCGACACAGAGGACCTCGCACGCGGATGCAGTGTGCGATCAACAGTATCCGTGCCAGTAGAATTGCGCAGCGTGCAAGCGCTGCGTCACGCTCGCATCTACCATAGTAAGATGTGCCACCTACCAGAGTGAACGCACTGGTTGTGGTGGGATGGGGCGCAGGGTATGTACGGCATGTTGGAGCACATGAACTGGCAATCAGCCTCGCGGCTTCCTGTCAGTCTCCATGTTTAGACACTGCTTTGCGTAGCCTTGCTATGCTGTCCCTTCATATAAAATAGGTAAGACTATCAACCATATCCTTACCGTTACTATCACGCACCTCGTTGATATGCCCGGGCCCGATTCGTTGTCCACCACCATTTGTTTTCCCCTCGTTGGAAGGTTTGTCCGATGTACCGGTGAGTCCTAAAGCTCTGTATTCCTCGTTCAATGCACCAAATTGGGATTCCATAGAGCTTATCAGAAATAGACGACACTCACCTATCAGTATCCTCAATGACGACATACTACTCAATATATTCTCTCTCTATAGACTGGATTTCGACGGCACCTCATGGGATGGCAAATGGAAATTGCATCCGGAATACCAACGTTGGTGGTACAAGCTAGCACAGGTTTCCCGACGCTGGCGAGATGTCATACTTGGATCGCCATTGAGGCTAGATCTTCACCTTGTGTGCACATACGGTGTGCCTGTAGCAGACATGCTGGCACATTCGCCTCCCCTGCCGCTCACTGTCTATTATAAGCATCGCTGGATGACAGCAGAAGAAGAAGAGGGTGCACTGCTTGCACTCTCGCACCGTGATCGTGTCCATCGTGTCGCCCTTGATATGCCAGCTCCGCAATTGGGCAAGATTATCACAGCCATGGATGACCAATTTCCAACTCTAGAATACCTCTACATCAATTCTTGGCTCAATGGAAAGACAAGTTTGATATTTCCCCAATCATTTCAAGCACCCAACCTACGCCACTTCGAGCTGACAAGCATTGCTTTCCCACCACGATGTCCTTTACTCACAACTACCGGAGGCCTTGTCTCTCTCCAGCTTATTGATATCCCGCGATCTGGCTACTTCCCACCAGGGTATATACTCACACGGCTTTCAATCATGCCCCAGCTGACGTCGCTTTCAATTTCGTTCCGCTCGCCTGTTCCGAAGCGGGATGTTATCAGACAATTATCGGAGATCCCAAACATGACTCATGTTACCCTTCCCAACCTTCGCCGGTTTCACTTTGAAGGTGTCAACGCCTACTTTGAAGGCCTTCTTGAACGTATCACCGCCCCTGACCTCAGCAAGCTCGAAGTCAGGTTTTCCAATCAGCTCACCCTCACCATTCCCCGACTCTCGCAGTTCCTGCAGACATCACAGAACATCACATTTCACACTTTCGAGCTCCATTTTACCAGTGATTCCGTTTTTTTCATGGCGTCCTCACCTCAAGATTATTCAAAATACGTGCAGTTATGGATCTTGTGCAACCACTTCGATTGGCAGGTAGCGTTCGCAGCCCAGATCACTCGTACACTCTCACCAGTACTCTCCGTCGTGGAGAATCTCAGGTTCAGGAAGGTCGTTGAGCACCATCTATCGTCAGCGTGGCACAACGAGGTCGATCGAGCGCAGTGGCGTGAAATTCTCAGCCCGTTCAGCAATGCGAAGACACTTTTTGTGCTAGACCACATCGTCGGGGAAATCTCTCGTTCACTGTGTCCAGAGGATGGAGAGGAGTCCCTGGCACTGTTGCCGCATCTGCAGGAGCTTCTATATGCTAGATATTCAAGCGAAAGCGAGGTTCGCAATGCTTTTACCCCATTCATCAATGAACGACAGACAGTGGGCCACCCTGTGCGCCTATCATCGAGTGATTGGTACAGATGAGAGGGCTAGAGGGCACCGTGATATTTGAAACTTAATACGTCTTTATCTACCACGAGCTCCCATCATATATGATACCTACTCGTACCTACTTTTATCGTCACTACTCTCTTGTCGGGAAATCCTCCAAAAATGTTGTCTCATCGTCCGACTTTTACACATGCGCTGTTGTCACTCTTACTATACGGGCTCCTGCATACTTTCGACCTATCGTAGGAAAATATCAAGCGGACTCCTAAATCACTGGAACCATAAATTCATTGAAGAACCAGGCGATTTGAGGTTAGCAAGAGAGCCAAGCTATCCACTGTGAGATTGTTTGTACAACCTGAGAAATCGGTATCACGAGCAACGAAGGCCCGTCCTATTTAGCCCACCAGGAGGAAGCACTTCGCGTCGGGTCTCTCCAGAGTTCAATCTCGGCGAATAAATGGCTTATAAAAACTTATAAATGTGCTTTGAAGGAAATGCTCTGAATTCCAAAACCTAAGACAAAACCCCCCGAAGCGGGGCCCCGAGACTTTGCACAGCACATCCCTGACAGTAATGTGTTGTACCCTGTTCGCACAAAGTAGCGTGGCCATAATAAGAAACATTGCATTTTGGTAGAGTGGACATGGCGGATACATGGCGGATGGATGCAGTAAATGTCATATAGCACAGGGAAGGGAATACAAAAAGATCCCAAGTTCAAGGCAGTTATTTCTGACGAAGATAAACGGAGGGAAGCAGGTGAGTTTGGCCTGGCAAGGAAAGCAGAATTGCAGAAGGACGTACAAGGATGATGCCCTCAAACCTTGACTTGAACCACGCCATCGTATCATCCTTCGTCACCCGGTGATTCGTGCCAACACGAGACCTTTTGATCTTACGATTCGCTATGCGGTTCCCCGGACGGCCCATCACCACATAAAAGTCCATCCCAAAGATACCAATCGTGGGATCGTATCGCGCACCGAGGTCAATATGCTCCTGAATTCCAAAACCAAAGTTGCCGGTTTCGGAGAAGTTGCGTCGACGGAGCTCGTACTCCTTCACCTTGAGACCCCGTTCGAGGATCTCCTCAGCCTTTGGCCCACGAATTGTGACTTGCACGGCAGTCTTCTCGTTACGACGGATGCCAAATTGACGGACGGTGTAGCGGGCCTTGGAGGTGACGGGTGTTTGGCTGGTCAGGTGTTCGAGGACCTTAGAAGCCCGGGTGAGACGGTCACCAGACTCTCCGACGGATATGTCTATGGATACCGCACAGGAAGGAAGTGTGTCTACGTCAAGATGAAGTAGGAATAAGTAGATAACACCACGCACTGATGACAAGCTTCTCTATACGGAGATCGCGCATTGCGTTTGTAGGGGCCGTTTTCGCCTCAGACTGAAGAATATGGATATAATCATAATTTCGTAAATATTAAGGCCAGCTGTGTATAAGGGTACTGCACACCATTTTGAAATATTTTTGGGTGCTGTTTTGGGTCGACCTCGTTTGTCGATTGTCGGGTGAGGCTTATCTTCTCCCCTTACAGTTATCCATCGTAGGAGGTCAGCTACGTTTATTTTGGGAGGGGACAAGAGTGAGCCATCTTGAAGACAAAGGGGAAGAGGGTTGTTGAGTTGACTTATGAGAGCGCCCAACGAAACCAAGCGAGCCAGATCAGGCCAGACACGACACTACTGTACAGTAGGGCTGCCCACCGTACCCGTCCCGTCGGTGTACAGTTGACGGGCATTACGGGCTGTAATATGGTTAGTCCTTTCTAATCCCAGGCCCAATGCGTTCTTTCATCTTCTGTGGCATATTCTTGCACCAATCAATGACCCGACGAACAGAATATTATAATCACGCCCAACGTCACGCCTGTCGGCTTCCACCGAGGGGGCCGTTGCAGCATTAGCACAACTGCCACCTCGCGCCCAGCAACACCAACGTTCATTCCCCTGCCGAGTTATGGATTATATGCACACCCTTCCACAGCCGGCGTAACTGGCTTGGTGGTCCCAGCTTCAGCAGTTCCTATTTCAAGCGAACACGCTTGGGTTCGAATATAGGGGATTCTCCCATTAATGTCTGATAGCACCATCCCTCATCGTGAGTGGTCCTCCCTGTCCCCCTTCACATCCGTGAGTCCGACCGCCTCGTCCACACCCCCGCCACGTAAAGAACCCCTGGGCGGCAAACCGCTCTCGTGAATTCCCCATTCAAACGTCACTGTCAGTAGTCATTCGAAGCTCCCAACATCCGCCGTACCTTCTCTCTTGCAAAGCAGGATTGGGTCACCTAATTTTGGCATGAAGGGGTGGTGGAGCGTTGACGGCGACGACTCTGATGTGGACAATCATTAATCATTCCTTGGATGCCCGCGACAAGACTTGGCCACGCCCCGGCTCGAGACGCAAATGATGCTCGCGTATGTGGACTGTGTCACATTTCACAATTGTATCTGTTGGATATCTTAGTTTACTTTCTACTTGCATCTGTACAGTGTTCCTTCTTCTTCCACCGCGTTTACTTTCTGACCTACTCTCTGCAGATATTGCAAATTTTGGGTAGCTTCTTTACTCCTTCCACCATACAACCCCCCTCCGTCTCGACCAGTCCCCGCGCGGCTGCCTACTGAACCAGCTGCTCTTGCCCTATCTCAATGGCCCGCCCACCAGTCCGTAACGCTGCCAGCGAAGAGCCCCAAACCCGCTAGCGAAGATGTAAACGAGGCATTCCCCCGCGCCACGGTCGTAGAGGGCGTGGGCGCGGTAGGTCTAGAAGATTGCGTGAACAATTCGTGCACAGCTCGTTTAAGTGCCGCAATATCGTGCTCGAGGTCATCCGGTGGCGCCGCTGCCGCTTCCTGTGTCAACAACGACGGGGGACGAGGACGACAAGACCGATGACGACTCAGCGGGACGGGGGTGATACACTTAAGCGCGTTAAGCGTGCTTTCATCTCAGGTAGTTTGTCACGTATATGATTCATGAGCACCTGAATCAAAAAAAATACACTTCTCCGTTCTTGTGCGACTCGAAGAGAAAAAGGAAAGGCACGAACCAGACTTTGCAAGGTGCTTTGTACGGTCCTTGTGCGCGATATTCCGATAACTGCATATGATCCTTGAAGAACTCTGCATCGTCCTCGAGCGAGTCCGCCATGCTTTGTCCGAGTCTATGTCCCGCTGTGACCGGTTTATGACGCCGATGCAGCCCAGATTAAGCGGATACACCCGTCCCGTGAGTACGTCGAGCGCGTGCGTGCCCGCATTCATCAAGTCCAGCTTCGTCAGGATCCCGATTGTCCGCCTCCCCTGCGGGTCTACGAACCGCGCGAGATGGTACGAATCCGAGTTCGCGAGGTCGACGTTTGCGGCAGAGACGGCAAGAACACTGGCGTTGTGTGGATAGCAGGTGAGAAGGCAAAGAATTTAAGGAGTGCACGAGTGACGTACCAGTTGGGTTTTGAGATGTATTCCAAGACGAGGGCGCCTATATGCCTTTCGATATCGCCAGTTTGGTCGCTGGCGGGCGGCCCGTCACGATACCCTGCTGGGCGGGAGGAAGTCGCGTTCGTCGATGTAGCAAATGCGTGACTAGATGATGTCAGAGTGGGGGAAGAAAGAAGTACAAATCACTTTTCAAGCACGCTAGATCTGCCCGCGGATTGACAGCCGAACTTCAAAAGGGAATCCTCAGAAGGCGGTGTTGCAAGGACTTTCTTACAACAGCTAACTGGGGCATATCTAACTCTCCACCTGCAGAATCCCACCCATCGCGTAGGGAGCAAGAGGGAAGGGGAGGGGTCAAGTTAAGCCAAAAGACGGACGGAGATGGACGAGTGGACCATGCGCACGTACCGAGGTTGGAAATTGAAGTACGTTGACGAGCTTTTATCAAATTTGCGAGCGGCATGAGGTAGATGGACAAATGAGCCGGGCCTCGGCAGCGTAGAGCGAGAGACGCGCCGCCCAAACCGTCCTCACGGCATACAGCCTCTCAATATCTCAATCTCAATACCCTATTAATTAATCCAGAACAGTGTGAATCTACTAGTTCTATAACATAGATTCTAGTGAGGGAAGCCAGCTGCTTTCTTCTGCTCAGATGATAGACCATATATCCCTCTACTCCAAGTCGACCACAACGCTCATATGACTGATATGAGGCACGAGGGCATGGCCATGCTCAGCGGGTCCTGCAGAGGCCTGACTAGATTGGGCAAGAGGGGTGGCTATCGAGTCTGTCAGCGCCGTCGAGGACGTATGACACACGACCGCGACACAGAGGGCCTCGCACGCCGACGCGGATGCAGTGCGCGATCAACTGCATCCGTGCCAGTAGAATTGCGCGGGGTGCAAGCGCTGCATCGCGCTCGCATCTACCATAGTAAGATGCGCCACCTACCAGAGTCAACACGCTGGTTGTGAGTGGGATGGGGCGCAGGGTATGTACGGCATGTTGGACCTCATGAACTGGCAATCAGCCTCGCGGCTTCCTGTCAGTCTCCACGTTTAGCTGCGCCGCCTTGCTACGCTGTCCCTTGATATAAACCCCGTAAGACTATTGATCATATCCTCGCCGTTACTATCACGCACCTCGTTGATATGCCTCATTGCTTGTCCACCACCATTTGTTCTCCCCTCGTTGGAAGGTTGGTCCGACGTATCAGTGAGTCCTAAAGCTCCATATTCCTCGTCCAATGCACCAAATTGGGGTTCCATAGAGCTTACCAGAACTAGACGACACTCACCTATCAGTATCCTCAATGACGATGTGCTCCTCAACATATTCTCTCTCTGTGGATGGGATCTCGACGGCACCGAATGGAATTTGGATTGGGGACATCAACGTTGGTGGTACAAGCTAGTGCACGTTTCCCGACGCTGGCGAGATGTCATACTTGGATCGCCATTGAGGCTAGATCTTCACCTTGTGTGCACATACGGTGTGCCTGTAGCAGACATGCTGGCACATTCACCTCCCCTGCCGCTCACTGTCTATTACGAGGATGGTGAGATGACAGCAGAAGATGAAGAGGGTGCACTGCTTGCACTCTCGCACCGTGATCGTGTGCATCGTGTCGGCCTTCGGATGTCAGCTCCCCAATTGGGCAAGTTTATCACAGCTATGGTCGACCGATTTCCAGCTCTAGAACGCCTCTATGTGTCTTCTCAGAGCCCAGAGACAAGCTTGATACTTCCCCAATCATTTCAGGCACCCAACCTACGCCACCTCTTTCTGTCAAGCATTGCTTTCCCACTACGATCTCCCCTACTACTCACAACTACCGGAGGCCTTGTCTCTCTCCGGCTTATGGATATCCCGCGATCTGGCTACTTCCCGCCAGGTTATATACTCACACGGCTTTCACTCATGCCCCAGCTGAAAGAGCTTTGGACCACATTCCACTCACCTGTTCCGAACTGGGATGTTATCAGACAATTATCGGAGATCCCAACCATGACTCATGTCACCCTTCCTAACCTTCGCATGTTTTTCTTTAAAGGTGTCAGCGCCTACTTTGAGGGCCTTCTTGAACGGATCACCGCCCCTAACCTCATAAAGCTCGAAGTCTGGTTTTCCAATCAGCTCACCTTAACCTTTCCCCAACTCTCGCAGTTCCTGCAGACATCACAGAACGTCACATTTCACACTTTCGAGCTCCTTTTTTCCAGGGATTTTGTTTTTTTCATGGCATTCTCACCTCAAGATGTTTCGAAATACGTGAAGTTATGGATCTCGTGCAACCACTTCGATTGGCAGGTAGCGTTCGCAGCCCAGATCACTCGTACACTCTCACCAGTACTCTCCGTCGTGGAGAATCTCACGTTCTGGAAGGCCTCCGAGCACGATCTATCGTCAGCGTGGCACAACGAGGTCGATCGAGCGCAGTGGCGTGAATTTCTCAGCCCGTTCAGCAATGCGAAGACACTTTATGTGAATGACACACTCGTCGGGGAAATCACTCGTTCACTGTGTTCAGAGGATGGAGAGGAGTGCCTGGCACTGTTGCCGAATCTGCAGGAGGTTCTATATCATAGCGATTCAAGCGAAAGCGAAAGCGAGGTTCGTAATGCTTTTACCCCATTCATCGATGAACGACAGACAGCGGGCCACCCTGTGCGCCTGACATCGAGGTCTTGGTTGGATTGGCCCTAAAGGGCACCGTGATATTTGAAACTTAGTCTACCACCAGCTCCCATCATACATGATACCTACTCGTACCTACTTTTATCGTCACTACTCTCTTGTCGAGAAATCCTTCAAAGATGTCATCTCATCGTCCGACTTTTATACATTCGCTTTTGCCACTCGTCTCACTCGCTCCTGTATACTTCGACCTAGCACAGGAAAATGTCAAGCGTACTCCCAGATCACTGGGACTAATAAACCCATTGAAGAACCAGACGACTTGAGGTTAGCAAGGGTGCCAAGCTATCCGCTGTGAGACTGTTTATACAGCCTGAGAAACCCGTATTACGAGCAGCGAAGGCCCCACCTATTTAGCCCACCAGGAGGAAGCTCTTGGCGGTCAGGCCTCTCCAGAGCTCAATAGCTTATTAAAACTTTAAAACGTTCTTTGAAGGAAATGCTGTCAATTCCAAAACCTAAGATAACAGCCCCCGAAACGGGGAGACTTTTCCCAGCACATCCCTCACAGTAATGCGTCGTACCCTGTGAGCACAAAGTAACGTGGCCATGAGAAATATTCCATTTTGGCGGAGTGGACATGGCGGATACGTGGCAGATGGATGCAGTAAATGTCATATCATAGCACAGGAAAGGGAATAAAAAAAGGACGCAAATTCAAGGAGGTTATTTCTGAGGAAGATAAAAGGAATAGAGAACCAGGTGAGTTTAGCCTAGCGAGGAGAGCAGAAGGATGTACAAGGATAATGCCCTCAAACTTCGACTTGAATCACGCCATCGTATCATCCTTCGTCACCCGGTGATTCGTGCCAACACGAGATCTTTTGATCTTACGCTTCGCTACGCGGTTCCCCGAACGGCCCAGGACGACATAAAAGTCCATGCCAAAGATACCAATCGTGGGATCGTATCGCGCACCGCGGTCAATATGCTCCTGAATTCCAAAACCAAAGTTGCCGGTTTCGGAGAAGTTGCGTCGACGTAGCTCGTACTCCTTCACCTTGAGATCCCGTTCGAGGATCTCTTCAGCTTTGGCCCACGAATTGTGACGTGCACGGCAATCTCCTCGTTAAGACGGACGCCAAATTGACGTACGGTGTAGCGGGCCTTGGACGTGACGGGTGTTTGGCTGGTGAGTCGAGGACCTTAGAGGCTCGTGTGAGAAGGTCAGACTCTCCGACAGATATGTTTATGGATACCGCACATGAAGGAAGTGTGTCTACGTCAAGATGAGGTAGGAATAAGTAGATGAGACCACGCACTGATGACAAGCTTCTCTATATGGAGATCGCGTATTGCGTCTGTAGGGGCTGTTCTCGCCTCAGACTGAAGCATATAATCATAGTTTTGTAAGTATCAAGGCCAGCTGTGTATAAGGGTACTGCACACCATTTTTGGGTCGACCTCGTTTGTAGATTGTTAGGTGAGGCTTATCTTCTCCGCCAGCGATTGTGGCTTGGGATTGTACAGTTATCCATCGTAGGAGGTCAGCTACGTTCATTTTGGGAGGGGACAAGAGTGAGGCAAAGCAAAGGGGAAGAGGGTTGTTGAGTTGACTTATGAGAGCGCCCAACCAAACCAGGCGAGCCAGGCCAGGTCAGACACGACACCCGACCACGACAAACTGATGATCAGTTCAGGAACAGATCGAGATCTCACCTCTACAATCACCTGATCGACAACTAAAATCAATTAATAATTTGGTTAACGGTAACAGTAAATAAATTTATATAATTTAATTTAATCTGTCGATCTGTCAAGGGTAATTGTCATACGCAGATATATGCGACGGCCGTGAACGCGTGAACCCCGGCCACTTCAATGCCTGGTGCAGGAAAGTGCTGAAATGAGGTCGGAACCACTGACACTGCCATTGATAGTGTTGCTGCGTTGCTGCGGATCAGCTCACGTGCCCGAGCCAAGCTGCGGCCAAACTACCCTATACAACTCATCCCCTCCCTTGTTATACCAGTGTCAGACGATGCACAGTCTTAAAGTTCTCAATCGAGAAGGATGACCAGATCCGCTGTAACCTCGAGATGCTGGAGGCGTATGCAACTGATGCGTTGTTGCGGTCGCAATGAAGGGTCGTTGGTGCTGATGTATGCAACCTGGATGTCGATGAGGCTCTGTGCGTAAGCCAAAGTCGGGCCAAGCCGTTCGCGCAGTACCTCAGAGACGGTGTCAACAAGCTGGGCATGCAGCCATGCGAACTGTGGTTGTTCCTGAGGCACATGAGTCAGGACAACTTTGTCTCTCGGGAAGACGAACAGAGGGATGGCACGTATTGTGTCTGTGCAATTATAGCAGATCTTCACCTGCCCCTCGTGCACGAGCCCGAGAAACCGCAAAGCAGATGCCTTCAGGTTTCAATCGTGGCTTGGCCTGCAGATCGAGCGGGACGACCTCGGGCAAGAATAAGCTCGGCCGGGAACCAGTTCAGTTGTAGATGGCGGTACAGATATCTTGAATTTCAAGCGACTACGTTCGTTCGATGCTCGCAAAGGCATGGTCAAAAACATATGATAGATACGCGCGCAGCTCAGGGACTTTGTCACGTATATGATTTATGAGCACCTAAATCAAAAATACATTTCTCCACCCCTGCGCGACTCTGAAGAGAAAAAGGAGAGGCACGAACCACGTTAAGCGTCTCGGCGAGGTGCTTTGTCTCGTTCTTGTGCGCGATATTCCGATACTGCATATGGTCCTTGAAGAACCCGGCATCGCCCTCGAGCGCGTCCCCCATGCTTTTGTCCGAGTCTACATCCCGCTGTGGGAGTTTCACGACACCGATGAAGCCTAGCTTCAGCGGATACTCCCGTCCCGTGAATATGTCGAGCGCGTGCG
>QFDX01001264.1:0-10288 GCA_003315875.1 Lactifluus piperatus
CACTTTCCTCACCATTTTCGTAACCTCCTTCAATTAGAAGCATGGCGGCGGAGGGGTCGATCCTACATAGTGGCCACAGCCATGTCGAGGGCCACGGGAATGCCCAGTTGGGCTTAACTGGCATCACAATGGGACCTGCCCATTCCTGTTACCACTGCGGCATCAGTCATATTAGCTTTATCCCACGTGAGAAACAATTTCTAGATGTACTGTACCCGTCAACAACGCCACCGCCACTACTAGTATGATGGGCTGTTGCGCCATCCGAGTCTGGACAGCGACAAATCTAGTAACCCACAACCCTTGGCCCCTTCATTCACAAAGTTGAATCACAACGCCTTCTTACGTGGCCTTGACGGTTTTCTCATGTCCGCGACAACAGCTTCCACTCCTAACTTTCGCTTGATCCTCGATGCATTGGACGACTATACCAAGCAAACAGGCATAGATCTCACCAAAAATCCCTTCGCCGAATCCCTGCGGAACTGCGATTCACCTGATTCCATCCTTCAACTACTTCAGGACAGAGCACAGGCGTTCAAAGACTTTCGGGATGGGAATACAAAATTGATCAACTGGCTTACCCCAATAGTGCAAGTCCTTCACGGTTTTTCTCCCATACTTAGCGAAGTCGCTGGCCTTGTAAGTTCTAGGGAGCAGGGAGTATATTCGCATTATCTGATGGACTGCTCATGTCTCCCTCAGGTTCCATTCCAACCTGCAAAATTAATCTTTGTTGGCATCGATTCTCTCCTCACGGTGATGTTCCCTCCTTTGTCGCTTCGGTTCAATCGTCGTTTATATGCGTCTACATCAGGCTACTATCGGAGTTACTGCAAGTTATGACGCCCTTGTAGATCTCTTCGAATGCATCGCAAATTTCCTAAATCGTCTCCGGATTTATACAGAGATCCCTTTTGATCCTGCGATGACCAGTATAGTTGTAAAGATTCTGGTCGAGGTGCTCTCTGTACTTGCGTTGGCGACTAAGCAAATAAAACAAGGACGATTCAGTAAGCGACTTATTGCTCATGTATACACCTCATGGCTGAACAAGTCTCAGGGAAATTCGCAAAGAAGCTACTGGGAGAGAGTGATATCGAAGCTGTGCTGCAGAGACTAGACCGACTCACCAAGGAGGAGGCTCATATGACAGTTGCCCAGACGCTCCAGGTTATTCACGGTCTGGTAAACAGTGTGAAAGTGGTTATGGACGGTATGCATGCCTCGCTCGATTGAGTGCAAAGGATTGACTCGAAAGTCGTCTGAGTAGATGGCAGAGTATCAAGAGACCGAATCCGGCAGGCATTAGGTATGTTTCATCTGCATAAGATTGTTGGTGTATCTCATGATGGCCACCAATTATAGTTACGATGCAGGAGATCACAAATGAGATAAACAAGATGAAGCGTTAGTCCTTGGTACACCTGACGTGATCTACTCTTAGCTTGTCCTGCAGGTGACAAGTTACAAAAGAGAATTCGAAATTGGCTTTCTCCTCCTGATCCCTCAATCAACCATAATATTATGCGCGAAGCTTACCACGACGGAACTTGCATTTGGTTTACTCAGGGCAAGACCTTCTCCGAGTGGAACGCGACTGGTTCGTTCTTGTGGATACATGGGAATCGTGCGTGTTTGTTGCATCTCTATTGTATTCAACCCCTGATGGTGTCCTGCCGCCGAATTTGTAGCGGGGTCAGGCAAGAGTGTGATATGGTAGGTGTCACACCACTCCGACTGTGCCCCTCGTTGAGTGTCAGTAGTTCTACGGTGATTGAAACAACGAAAGCGCGATATGACGCAGGCTTAGCGTTACTCGCTTATTTTTACTTCGACTTCAGAGACACCGCAAAGCAAGATGTCCGCGGCTTACTCACTTCTATTCTTGCCCAATTCTCCGCCAAATCCGATCACTGTTATCGTATTCTTTCTGAATTATATTCGACACACGATGGGGGATCTCAGCAACCCAGTAATGCTACGCTTACGGAGTGCCTGAAGAAGATTCTCAAACTTCCAGAGCTGCCCCCCATATATATCATCGTAGACGCACTGGATGAATGTTCCAACACATCTGGGATACCAACAGCGCGCGAAAAAGTTCTTGAGGTGTTGAAAGATCTTGTCACACTCAAGCTTACAAATCTACGAATTTGTGTCACGAGCCGTCCAGAGTTCGATATTCGAGCCATTCTAGGGCCTCATGCATCCCTCCAAGTTTCCCTTCATGACGAAAAGGGACAAAAAGACGATATACGCAGTTTCATCAACACGTTCGTCCATTTAGATGGAAAAATGAGCCGATGGAGGGCGAAGGATAGAGAATTAGTGATCGATACGCTGTCAAGAAAAGCGAATGGGATGTGAGTTGTCCTCACAGCAATGGCCCTATTGTTACTGAATGTACTGAATTATTTAAGGTTTAGATGGGTTTTCTGCCAACTGGAAATGCTCCGGGGCTGTTTACCTTCGACGATTCAGCGGACACTGGATGAATTACCAGAAACATTGGATGCAACGTATGAACGTGCATTGAAGGGCATCGAGAAGCAACAACGAGATTATACTCACAGGCTGTTCCAATGTCTTGTTGTGGCGGTCCGCCCGCTTCGCGCCGACGAGCTCGCAGAGATTCTTGCGATTCGGTTTGACCCCGGACAACTTCCAGAATATAACGTCGATTGGCAGTCAGAAGACCCAGAAGAAGCTGTGCTACGTGCATGTTCCACACTAATCACGGTGGTCAACGTCGGCGGGTCGTCTGTCGTCCAGTTTTCGCATTTCTCCGTCAAAGAATTCTTGGTATCTGATCGTCTCGCTGTGGCCGCAAAGGACGTTTCCCGCTATCACATCATTCCCCAGTCGGCACATACAATTCTCGCTCAGGCGTCTCTCAGCATCTTACTCCATCTGGACGACCAGGTGGACAAAACTTCGTTGGAGAAGTTCCCACTTGCGTGGTACTCTGCTCAGCATTGGGTGGAGCATGCTCAGTCTGGAGACATGTCGTCACAGATTGAGGGCCAAATGGATTACCTATTTGACCAAAACAAACAACATTTCCGGACATGGGTCTGGTTATACGATATCGACGATCACTTTCGAGATCCCAAAGTCGTTGGGGTGCACCCAACACCGACGGAAGCGTCCCCGTTATATTATGTAACATTGTGTGGATTCGGTATCCTTGTGGAGCGCCTCTTGATTGCGCATCCAGGATATGCCAACATGAATGGAGGACTCTACTGTACCCCTTTGCATGCTGCGGCTATCAAGGGATATATCGGGATTGCGGAGTCGCTCCTTAAACACGGTGCAGAAGTGACCGCCGTGGACGTGTGGGGAATGACTGCATTACACGTTGCGTCTCGAAGTGGATGGCGTGATATAATGGAGTTATTACTGCAGCATAACGCAGACGTCGACATACAAGATGACTATGGCCAAACTCCGCTATTTCTGGCGTCGAGCTACGGAGAACTTGAGGCTGCACGCGTATTACTACTGCACAATGCTGTAGTGGACTTCCCTGACAATGACCACCGGACACCGTTACATATGGCATCGCAATCCGGACATCTGGAAATCGTTCAGCTGTTGCTGCAAAGTGGGGCAGCTGTGAACTCCTGTGCCGATAAATGGGGGACACCGTTACATTTTGCATTGTTATTCGGTCGTCAAGCGGACGTTCAGTTGCTACTCCGAAGTGGTGCGGCCGTGGACTCCCGTGATAACCAAGGTCAGACTTCATTGCACCTTTCACCGCGACGCCCACACCTCGATACCATAAAGTTGCTACTGGACCACGGTGCAGATCCAAATTTGCAGGACAACAACCTCCGGACCACATTACATCGTGCATGCCTCGCAGGCAATCTCGAGATGACACAATTGCTACACCAATATCATGCAGCTGTTGACGTGAAGGACAATCTCGGAGATACTGCATTACATCTGGCATGTCATCAAGGCGAGCTTGGAATTGTACGCTTCTTAATCGAGTGTGGTGCCGATGTGAACACCTGCAACTGTCATGGCTGGACCCCATGCCACACAGCATCCTGGAATGGGCATCTCGATGTTGTCCGTTCTTTACTGGAGTATGGCACCCAGGTCGACGTGCGGGTAATGGATGGCGATACCCCATTAGCAGTAGCCTGTCGCAACGGAATGCTGGAAGTTGCACGTTTCCTGATCGAGTTTGGCGCGGACGTGAATTCCAGAGATGAGGAAGGCTTGACGTCATTGCACTTTGCATCGGAATATGGACATCTCGATGTCGTGCGTCTATTGCTCGATAATGGCGCATATGTAGATGCACAGAAAGCGGGTTTTTATACTCCAATGCATCTCGCATCATTCAATGGACATGTCAGCATCGCAGAGCTGCTAATGCAGGTCGGAGCAGAGGTTGACAAGTCGAATGAGCGCGAACGAACATCATTGCACGAGGCGTTGGCATTTGGGCACCTGGAAACCGCTCGTTGGTTGGTCAAATCGGGTTCAAACACGAACTCGAGGGACAGCGATGGTTGTACACCACTGCACGCTGCAGCACGAACTGGGCACCTTGAAGCAGTTAAATTTCTGATTGATTCCGGAGCGGATGTCAAGGCACGGAACGGCAGTGATATGACTGCCTTAGATCTGGCATTAGTGAATGGGAAGGCAGAGGTCGCGCAATTCCTAGTCCTGCTGACGGGACATGAAATGGGCACAATATCAGAAGATTGTCTTCCCGACGTCGTGGACTCCTCGCTCGGTGGTGTCGACGATACAACTACCTTCAGCAATGAAGAGATGACTTCTCTGCATACGGCATGTAAAGTGGGGAATCTTGACATGATCAAGGTATTACTTGACCGCGGAGATGTCAATGAACGAAATGAATTCCACGAGACTGCGTTGCATTTGGCATCGTGGGAAGGTCATTTCGAAGCCGCGCAGCTAGTAATCAAGCACGGAGCGGATGTGAATTCCCGGACCAAGCGTGGCTGGACTGCGTTGTATTATGCATCAAGACGGGGCCACCGCGATGTCGTGTGGTTATTGCTTACCCATGGCGCCGATATTAACGTACAGAGTCAGGCATTATGGACCCCGTTGCATGCCGCGGCCGTGGCCGGTCGCCTCAAGGTTGTGGAAATACTACTCGAATGGGGAGCAGATGTTAGCGTGCTGAATGACGAAGGCCATACTCCATATCAACTCGCTTTGCGGCAGGGAGAGCGGGATATTGTTGAATTGATGTCGGGGCACGGTGGGTCTGTCGCGTAGGACATGATTGGACATAGAGTGACTGTACAGACACAAATACTATTCTCTCTTTCTATTACTATCTTTCACAGCTTGTTGCATGACCGGCCCATAAAAAAAGCTTTCCCTAGCGCCATCTCCACCCATTCCAACTCCGAGTCACACCACCATAGATGAGCCCTTGAGGCAGCTACAATAACATGGAGCGATATCGGAATGTGTCCGAAAACCCTGTACAGACAGACTCGAATACTCTGTCCTTTGGTGAGGTAAATAAATATATTGATACTCGGTTCAAGCAATCGCAAAATTGGAGTCTCTTGTTGCTGGCACTTCAATATATAATATCCCATTCCGCTCCCGCAGTATTATTAACAGAACCCTACAGCTGTCTTGGTCTCGTGACTTTCGTCCCAATTCATCTGCTTTGTTTAGCTGTTCGACGGTCGTGTCACGGTGCTGCTCTTTATGCCCCGTCATTCCAGCTCTCAACCAGCTCATTGCCGCCACATATATTCTATGCTCCATTCTTTACGGATCTTCTCGAGTGTGAAGTTCTTGTCGGAAAACGCCCGCATTCTGGCTGTGACTGTAAATGTGACTCTGATACGTTGCAGCTCCATGTAGTGTCGGATTCAGGATATATGGTGGCCCCTACAGTGTCAGAATGTGGCCCATTGAGGCTTGTGAAGGGAAGTAAGGATGAAGCTCGATGAAGCGTTGTCCATGGGTAACGTGCAGGTCACGTGGCTGTGCCATACTTTGTGGCGCCCGCGGCAGCGATTTGTCAGAGAACGACAGGACAATGCTTATGCTTATGAAAGAAAACCCAGAAGAGGTCCCAGCAGCCCCCGAGCCGACGATGAGTCCAAGCACGAATTCGCAACCCCGACACTGATGAAAAAAGCGTAGCAATTTCGTCCCCCGGGGTCAAGAAAAAGTGACGAGTCCGCATTTTGTGCCTGGTCCCGACGACAAAATAACAAACAAAAACAATTCTATCGGGATTTTGCATTCATTAGAAAACGATAGAACCACATTCCAAACGCATAAATATAGATGTGCGTGTGCGCAGGGGAGGGGCCTGAGGGGGGGGGGGGGTTCTACTGCACGTTATACCCAACGATCGATCTACCCCTTATGATCTCTCCAACGTGAAAAAAAAGGGGTATAATAAATATCTTGTCCGTTCTAGAGAGGAGATTGGAGGGCACACCTTGAAAATACCATATGCTTCGACGGCATACATGCCCAAACGCGCCCACTCCCCGCTCCTGGCCTGCGCCAATACCCAATCGAACGCTCGCGCGCCCACAGCGTAGCGTACGTCCCGAGTACGGAGCCGAGCGATGCGGGAGGCTGGAAACACTCGGCTGTATAGACCTGCTTGAGGACTTCGTGCGGGGCGGCGAGTTGTATTTGACTGGATGTTGGTAGGCCGTATATGGTACCCTGTCGTGTCGTATAGGCCCTGGGTAGAAAGAGAGAGAAAAGGAGAGGAGGGAAAGAAAGACGGGCAGCCGAGAAGGCCAACAACTACCCCTATGGTTGTCCTACTCGACCTAGCTCGCTACCGATCCCGCCGGCCAGGTTACCACCATTTTCAGCACCGTAGTTACACTCCCTTTGACATACTATGGACCCTCTGTGAGTGTTAAGAACATATTTAGCTATAATATGGGGAGCCAGTGAAAGGCTACTTGGTTGGTAATCGCACGATCCTATGGTGTCACCTTCACAGCACCGACTCAGCCAATGCTCAATAACTGTTGTTGTCGGCAGGGCTAGTGCACTTACGTCATTTCTCTCTTTCAAATCCCTCTTGGCCTGCCCTGTTTACGTCTGGGTCTACGGTGGCTTGTCGTCTCCGGCGCCCTCACCATCCAATCCATCCAATCCTCTTCCCACGAGCGTTGCCTCAACCGTGCTTTCCTCAATTTCAGCGACACCTTCCTCCGTAACAGTGCCACCCTCCACTGTCACTCCACTCCCATCTTCTTCCTCACCTCTGTCCACCACTTCTCTATTACCGATCAGTGGCAAATCATCCTCTCACTCGCACCATACAGGCTTGATCATCGGCACTATCCTAGGAGCCGTACTCGGCTCGTTGCTGCTACTCTTCATCATCTTCTTCCTGCATACACGCCAACGCGGCCAAGGCCCCCACAGGCACTGCTCCGAGCCTCCAACAAGCCAAGTTATGTGGGTTTGACATCACGTCCAGGGACACGATGCCGATCTCGACACACAGTTACATTCAGCTGGCGAGGGTTCTGCACAAAGTAGCGGGGATGAGCACGACGCATTTCTGCGTCGCAGCGGAGATGCGCCCCCTGCTACGAGAGACCCCCAAGCCACAACACGCCTTGTCAATACCCCGCCACACTCTCACGATTCCTCAGGTCCGATCGGCGTCGCTGGCTTCTGGCAACGAGCCGATTGCCCCCGGCGATTATGGACATCGCCATATAATCTCGCGAACAGCTCGCCGAAGCTTCCTCCGGTCCGCCACTGAACCTTGACATCGTAAAACCTCCCTCCCGACGAGGCAGACCCTGGGCTGGATACCCCGCTTTTGCCACCACGCACGCTCAATTGGAAACCTCACATGGTTCGCGGAAATCCTTCTTAAATAGCGAACGCTCGATGGGAAATGATCCCGAGTCGGCTTTGCTGTACACCGCTCGACGTGTGCAAGTCGGTCAAAGTTCTCACACATCCTCTGGAACGCCTTGGCGTGAGGCTATTGGGATACCCAACATCTTGCGTCGCAGCTGGCTTAACCCCAAGAGACGCTCTGCAACCCCATCCACTTCCTCCCCAAAGTCCTTATTTATCGCTCGACAACTTACAGACAACGAAGTTGAGGCTGGACGTAGTTTTAATTCCCAGCGACGTTCGGAAATGAGCTATCATGATGGGACTCGTCCCGTGTCGGGGATGAGCGCATTGATTGCGGGATCGATAAGGTCAGGAAACACCATATTTTATGATGCGCCTTCACGCGAGAACTTGTCGTCCACACCACCTCTCGGGCCTCCGCCTCATCATGCTACGACCTCAGCTGGTCGCAATGGTTATGCTGGGTCGCCTCCCTTGTCTGCGGATCCAATGCGGAGGGCCTCGGAGGAAAGTGAAGAACCGCCCGCGTTCGAGCCTACCTCACCGAACCCTGGAAACCCGGATGATGCGGTTGACATTCTGGACGTACCGATCCCACGTCCTGCGTCACCATTTGCATCGGCATCCTCATCGAGGAGACTTTCGGCACCACCTGGCCTCACCCCACCAGATTCGAATGCACATCGTGATCTGGGAGCTTCCCTCTCTCTCGACCCTAGCGGTGCTGCCGAATTCGGAATGCTGGAAGACGCTCCTCCTGCCAGAGACAGTTGGGGGCAGATAGCTCAGTGGCTTCCTGTCGATCGCGAACGGCGTACGACATTTGGTCTGGTGAGCTTGTCCTCTCTTAATCTGCCTCTGTGTTGAATTGTATCTATCTTCCTAGCCGGTGACCGTCGTGTACCCGAGTGAGCCCACGGTTTCTGAACAGGGATCGCTGCGTTCGATGCGATCGCATTTAGGCCCGTACTCTGCGCGGAGTCCATCGGGTTCCGCTCCGGCCTCACACAGCAACTCTGAACATTCACGAGGGCTCACCGCTAGTAGCCTGAGATCTATCGCTCATTCCAGCTCCATCTCCTCGATCGACCGCCGCATCGTGCGACGCAGCCCGGGCGAGGCTTCTCCCCCACTGTCCGCTACTGGACGACACTTTTCTTTTCCGGTATCACGTGGCGTCCGTGCGCCGTCGCCATCGCCGGACGTTACTGTTCCGCATCCCCTGACAAACACGATGATTACGTCCACGGGAACGCGGAGTAGTGTGACTACGCACACGTCGGTGACCGATCCGATTACGGGTGAGGTGTCGGGCCTCCCGCATGCTGCATGGAGGGGCGGTCGCGATTTGGTTGAGAGGATAATTTGGCGTTACCACCTCGATCGTGGAATGGAAGTTGGAGCAGCC
The DNA here is from genome assembly GCA_003315875.1 of Lactifluus piperatus. Lineage (NCBI taxonomy): Eukaryota > Fungi > Basidiomycota > Agaricomycetes > Russulales > Russulaceae > Lactifluus > Lactifluus piperatus. The sequence continues at coordinate 9,293 of QFDX01001264.1, forward strand.
CGAGTCACCTACACATCCTGCAGAATCGTGTTGCGGGGCGCGATAGTAGAACGAGCCACGAATGATACCTTTTGGCGTCATTACTCTCCACTGGGCCCGTGCCAGTTCAGTTTTCTTGATGCGATGTTGGGTATTTTGATAGACATCATCAATTTTTATAACCTTTACCTACCCTTTTTTTTTTCCTTTTTCATCCTCTCCACACTGACCTCTTACTTACCCTGCGATACCTTCACGACACGACACGACACAATTTTATACCCTCTTGTTTGCTCGATCTACCTTTTTACGTCTTGCTTTACGATACGACCTCCTCTCACGACACGACAGCAATTAAGCTTATAAGTACGATAGCCACTTTCATGATTGAAGAAATGTATCCCATCCCTCTCAACTCATCCCTGGCTTCGCGTCAGGGTGAAGTTGAAACTACTTGTTCGAATAAATGCCGAAAAATATGAACGTCGTCGTTGCGATAATGAAGTTGCTCAGTAGATCAATAATTATACTGATGGATAACTGATGGCGTATGGGGTGCCAAGAAATACGCGTCGCGTTGCGTGCTGTACTGTACATTCTCACTGGTCGCCACATTCAAGTTGGTGCGCAAGCGGGTAATCATAGGCGTCTGTCCACCTGCGCAGCCAAGCCTGCACATGTGTCTGAAAAATCGAAAAAATCATATCTGGTATCACAAGGTGGTAGAGGACGGCGCCAGGCGCTATAAGGCCGTCAGGTTGCCGGTCACTATGTCACTTTCAGTCAACGTTTATAATCTTTGATAATTATGGTAGACTCTGTACTGTATTCAGACACTATCAATACTAGCAGACTGTACCAGGACAGGTATGGTGTGAAGTACCCTGTCAGTGGTGGCTGGTCACTATGTCACTTTCAGTCAACGTTTATAATCTTTGATAAGAATGGTAGACTCTGCACCGTATGCAGACACTATCAATACTAGCAGACTGTACAAGGACAGGTAGGTGTGAAGTA
>QFDX01001270.1:0-14872 GCA_003315875.1 Lactifluus piperatus
AGTCTCTTCGCAGTAGATGCGTCAGATACGCCGTCGATCCCTTGGTGATTCATATAATGTGGCATACGTCGATGGAAAACTCGAGAACGATCGAGGGTGGCATGGCCAAGAGGGTTGAAAACAAGTTAGGTCTCTGACAACTGTACCTGTGATTCAGAATAAATGACGGGCACACTCATTTCAATTTGAGTAGGGCAAAGGGTTTACAAGGGGGCAGAAAATGGATCCACCTGCTAGACAGCTTGTTCGAGAAATAGCTGTCAATTGCGAAATAGCCTGAGAGAGAAAGAAATGCTGGGTAAGTCCTTTGAGAAAGAAAAAAAGGATCCATGTGTACACTGGCAGTTGTACAGGAAGGGCGAAGCTATGGCGATGATTGGACACTGTATGCTCATTTAGCAAGGTGACCATTGAACGTTGAACGTTTAAAACGTGTAGCTGATGCATCAAATTGTGCCCCAGCCTAAGGAATTTTTTTTTTCATTTTCACAGGACAGCCTCTCGTGGCTATGTCGCTGCTGTGCCGTGCGGAGGTCACATGCGCATAGCATTGGGTTAGGGTTTCCATATTGGAAGCTAATAACGCTATTGATCAACACTTCAACACTTATGGCATGTATTCTGGCTCCCAGGGTTCCTTTTATCTATCCTAGCCTCACCCCCCTTATTCACATACCGCTTCCGCCATGTCCCACTCCAATACTCCCTCTCTCGCCAATCCAAATTCACACTTTCAGTCTATCTTCGACGAAGCTTTGCGGGCGTACAAGAACACAACAGGAAATGACCTTCCTTCCCACCCACTATTTCGCCATCTCACCGCCTGCAACTCCGCTGCCGCCGTTCTCACCGTACTTCAAACCCAACTTCCCGCCTATGATCAGCCGGGGACGAGCCAGGACACATCAACAGAATGGTTTGCCTCCACACTGGATGTAGTCAGCCAGGTCCTCCAGACAATCGGCGCAGCCGTTGGCTTGGTCAGTCCAAAGTCGCTCCACACATGCCAGGGTCAATATCTGATATCTATTTTATAGGCCTATCCTCCTGCGGGGGTGATTTTTGCTGGCATCTGCATCCTCGTCTCTGTAAGTACCTCTACGATCTTTTACTTGGGGTATCATCGAATTGATGTCGTTCAGGTGGCAAAGGCTTTAGGCCCTGGTCATAGTACTAGTCAACGCGCACTCGCCGAGCTCTTTCGACAGATCGAGAAGTTCTTTAGACGCTTTGAGATATATACAAAGGTCCCACCGACTGAAGAGATGAAGGAAATTATGGTCAAGGTGACGGCCGAAGTACTTTCTGTGCTTGCCATCGCGACAAAGGTGTTGGAGCAGGGGAAAGCGAGTGAGTTGACCACCCGTGTTGGACGACTCCCGTTGGCTTATCCATATACAGAAGTGTTTCGGAACGCGCTTGTTGGGAATACTGAGATTAACGATGCGCTTGGTCGAATAGAGAAGCTGACGCAAGAGGAAGCTCTCGTGGCGGCTGCAGAAGCCCTGGATGTGGCACATCGCGTCCATAATGAAGTGGTCCACGTCGCCAGCGTGGTGGAGGGAGTCGATGAGAAAGTGAAGGGCATAGATGGCAGAGTGAGTGACATGGACGGCAGAGTGAGGTGCCTTGAAGGAAGAATAAGCCCGTTTCGTGAGATTATTGATAGTGAGCAACTATTTTTAATGCATTGTCGATACAATGCTAACATTGTGTGCAGAAGCCATCGACCAAATGGAAACGCACCCTACCAGTATCGATAGTACGTAATTCATTCCTCATGGGTTCTATGTGCTCAATCACCCATACAGGACGCGAGCTGCGACGTGCACTTAGAGAATGGCTCGACCCTCCAGATCCTTCCGTGAATTACAATACTGCGCTTGATGCGCGGCACCAAGGCACTGCGACCTGGCTTACTGATAGCCCCAAATTCGCCGATTGGAAACACTCCGGCTCCATCTTATGGGTTTACGGAAATCGTACGCTCTCTCGCGCTTGGCCAGTCGCGTTTTCTGATCGTCCACCTTTTTCATAGCGGGATCTGGGAAGAGTGTTCTTACGTATGTCTCTCCCCAACTATAACTGTTTTGACTGCGGTGACTTATATTATCGAATATTGACCAGCGCTGCGGTCATTCAGGATATTGATCGCATCTCGAACAACGGCACAGCATTTATGTGCTACTTTTTTTTCGACTTCAAGGACACGGGAAAGCAGGATATCCGTGGTTTACTTTCATCTCTCCTTGTTCAACTATCCGACCAATCCGATTCTTACACCGACAAACTTCTCGCCTTGTACGCGTCCCACCGTCGTGGGTCCGAGTTGCCCAAGCCGGAGAATGGCGCCCTTACGGAATGCCTCAAGGAGATGCTCAAACTACCTCGGCGGATCCCAGTTTATTTTATAATCGACGCCCTTGATGAATGTCCCAATAGTTCCGGAATACCCTCATCACGCAGAAAGGTTCTTGAACTGGTGAAGGGAATCGTCGAATTGCACCTTCCAAATCTGCGACTGTTTACGACTAGTCGTCCCGAGATCAACATCCGGGCTGTTCTCGATCCTCTAGCACCTACTTCTATATCGCTTCACAACGAAAATGGACAAAACCGTGACATGGTCGATTATATCACGCACGTTGTTCGCTCGGATGAGAACATGAAGCAATGGCCGGAAGAAGTCAAGACCTTGGTGATCAAGACGCTCTCAGAAAGAGCCGGTGGAATGTGAGGATATCCTTGCTTGGTTGTAATATTTGCTCATGTTTTCGGATAGGTTTCGCTTCATTTATTGTCAGCTTGAGCGACTATGTCAATGTCTTGAGTCAAGTGTGCAGCGCGTCCTTGAGGAATTGCCCGATACACTAGATGAGACATATGCGCGGATATTAAGGAAAATTGTAAAGGGGAATCAAGAGCAGGCACATCGGCTGTTGCAATGTCTCACGGTGGCTCGCCGCCCTCTGCTTGTCAAGGAACTCGCGGAAGTACTTGCGATAGACTTTGGTGGCTCTGGAACTCCGAACCTCAATGATAATTCGCGGCCGAGGGGTCAAGAGGAGGCAATTATGTTGGCATGCTCAAGTCTAGTCAAGTTCATCGATGACAATGGTTCTCGGGTTGTCCAATTTTCTCACTTTTCTGTCAAGGAATTTCTCACTTCGGACCGCCTTTCCACCCCCACCCCTCTACGAGACGTCTCGTACTATCATGTTGAACTCGAAGCTGCACACATGGTCATGGCGCAAGCTTGTCTTGCTACCTTGCTTCGATTGGAATCCCGCCAGGAGAACCTCGACCGCTTCCCCCTCACAAGGTATGCTGCTAAATGCATCGATGAACACGTGGAGTTTGGGGATGTGATATCACACATACGGGATAGCATCGATACTCTTCTGGATGGACAGAAACCACACTTCGAGTTTTGGCTTGAGGCTCGAGAAGAGCACGACTGCTTACTGACAATCGCCGCCCTCCCGCATCCAAAGGAACTGCAAGTATTTCCTTTATGCTGTGTTACTCAGCTTGGATTCGTCGGCATGACCCGGCACCTCCTCTCAAAACGTCCGGAAGCTGTAAATATGCTTCTTACCGACACTACGCTATTTCACATAGCAGTGGGGTCCAGACGCGTGGACATCATAAAGCTACTACTTGAGTATGGCGCAGACATCGAAATTCGGGACAACCGCCTTTGGACTCCGCTACATGTCGCATCGGACATTGGAGACATCGACATTGTCCAGCTGCTGCTTGACCGCGGTAGAAGTGAAAATGACAGTATGGTCAAAGGTGTGGTCAAAGGCACGACCCTGCTTCGTCTAACAACAAGCCTACGACGACTCACGTTTGCTCGAACACCATCCATACGCAGCACGGGCGTCCATGCCCGTGATTACTTCGGCCAGACACCACTACACGTCGCGACCTTATCTGGACGATGCGCCGTCGTACAATTATTACTGGAACGAGGTGTCGCAGACGTAGATGCCCAGGATATCCAGCACTCAACTGCTCTGCATCAGGCATGTGGGCACTTAACACCGAGGTATCGGGACGACGGCGGGGATGAGATCGAACTGTGCAAGTTGCTGCTCGACTCTGGTGCAAATGTTAACAAACGGGGTTTTCTTGGCCAGACACCGCTACACTTCGCGGCCTCATTTGGAAGACACTTCGTCGTACCATTCTTACTGGAACGAGGTGCATACGTAGATGCCCAGGATAACAAGCACTCAACTGCTCTGCATCGCGCATGCGAGTCCTCACTATCGCTTATCGCGAGGTATCCGGGCGACGATGATGTGACCGAGCTGTGCAAGTTGCTGCTCGACTCTGGTGCAAATATTAACAAACGGGATGGTAATGGCCGGACACCACTACACGTCGCGACCTTATCTGGAAAATGCGCCGTCGTACAATTATTACTGGAACGAGGTGTCGCAGACGTAGATGCTCAGGATGACCAGCACTCAACTGCTCTGCATCAGGCATGCGAGTCCTCGTCATACTCATTGCGTTGGATGAGTGAAGACTCGGAGGATGCGATCGAGCTGTGCAAGTTGCTGATCGACTCTGGTGCAAATATTAACAAAGGGGATCGTAATGGCCGGACACCACTACATCTCGCGGCCTTATCTGGAAGACGCGCCGTCGTACAATTCTTACTGGAACGAGGTGCAGACGTAGATGCCCAGGATAACAGGCTCTCAACTGCTCTGCATCAGGCATGCGAGCTCTCACCATCGCTTAAGATGTGTCTGTACGACGAGGATGTGTTGGGCGACGAGGGTGTGATCGAGCTGTGTACGTTGCTGCTCAAATCAGGTGCAAATGTCCATGTGCGGAACAAACATGGAAAGACGCCGTACCAGGTTGCGTTAATCGAGGGGATCCCTGGGGTTTTACAGTTGTTGTTCGATCATGCTGGGAGTAACGAAAATAGTACAAAAAAGGGATATTTACGACTCTTTAGAAGATAACCATTTTTGTGGTAATATAATTCTGTTTCAGATTACACAGGTAGATCTTAGTCCATCAGACTGATAGAACTTCAATCAGATACGGTTGTATGAGGAAGGAGTAATAAGAGTGAAAAAAACCAGAAATGGAAGATCTCCGATCCCCCGTTCGATCAGTTGGTCAATACATGCTTGCAATGTCAGTGTGGTCGCGATAGATCTCTTGGAAATGGATGTGACGGATGTTGTAAGGTTAGCTCATGTGCTGAGCTCGGAACGGAACTGGGCACAACGACGGAGCGCCCAAAGACCTCCGAGCGATTTTTGCACCTTCAAGTTGAAGATCCTCAAACTCGAGCACCGCGCGTGTCTCACCTATTGGCAACAAATGGGGGATCCACGGAAGGTTTCGAGAATAATAGAGTGATGTTACATTTGAGGCAATCACTGGCACAAGCTATTTTATACCTACAGCTAAGGCGAGACCTCGTAGGTCAATGAGACATTACAACAATAACTAGGGAATGGGCTACCTGTACCCGTACCCGCCAAAACCAACCCTCACCCGGAGCAACGGGTAGGGGTAAGGGTAAGTAAGGGTTTTCGCGGATCTCACGGGCCATAAATCCCTTGGCTCGTGGACCTTCCACGCTCCACCGGAGGTTGGGACACGACGATTCGATGATTTCGATTCCTTGTGCACCCTCAGGTCATTGATGTGGTGCAGCTAACATACGGCCTTCCCACCTTCTCATGTGGTTCATACGATCATGCTAAGGCAACACACAAGTCGTTATGACCCGAGTCGATATCACCGCTGACCACAGTTTTTTGAGAAGCTCACCCCAATGTGTGAGGACCTGCGCCAGTTCACAGCCTCGGAGGGAGGCAATGTTATGTCATATTCACTGACCACTTCAGTAGGCGAACGTGGGACTCACTGTTGAAGGCCAAGGACAAGGTCTATGGGGCCTACAGGGCCTTCGCTGCCCGGGCTAGCATTGAGCATGGGGGCACGATCCGCTGACTGTGATCGGAGAGAGGGGGTGAGTACAGCAGTAGATGTCTGTTAACTTTCATGGAGGAACAGGGACAGAACTGTGGCTTACCACCCACGACACGCGTCAACACAACGGCACTGCGGAGTTGCTGAACAGGAGACTGCTGGAACAGGTGTATGCGTTGCTGCACCATTCGGGACTCCCCAAATCCAAATCGCTGCGGGGAGAAGCACTCCACCATGCATCTGGTCGAAGAACTGGACATCGACATGTGTATTTGGACTATCACCGCATTCGAATGCCTTCAGGGGCAGAAGCTGAACCTCGGTGGAGAGCCGGAGTGTGTACAGTGGGTATGGGTCCACAGCTGTAAAAGGGCGAAGTTGGGCATGCGTGGGCAGATAACCTGTTGAATCGGCTACAACAAAGACAGCTCTCACACTCATCAGGTATATAGGCCCAAGAAATACTTGATCACGGTAGAGTAGTACATGAAGCTTACCATTGACACCTTGATACTAGTCTACATGCTGCCGGAGCACACCACTGCGCAACTATCGACCGGAGTTCAGGACAGGATGAAATGGGTAGTCGCGCAGGAACTGAAGGAGGACGCTCGGATCAGGCAGCAGTCCTCTGATCAGCAGGCTTCTCATTCTGATCATACGAGTAGAAAAGCTATACACAGTAGTTGTGCCAAGAAGTCCGTCGGTACGAGTGCTTTAGGAGTGGGACAACTGTTGGTGCGGGGTTGTGTCCTTTGGTAATAACAAGGGTGTTTGAACTCGGTTCTTTGATAGTTGTCGAGAAGGGAGATTATCTCTGAGGTGCATGTGATTATGGTGCTCTGGTAGCATCATGTGGTTTCTCGTGCAAATATCTATGTACGGAACAAAAATAGAAAGACACGTGGACATTCCCACGCTTCGCTGGACATTTGGACACATTTCAATTTCTGGTTAAGAGACGTCCACAGGACACACCCTCCACCAACAGTAGTTCTACTTAGACTATGACAACGCCTACCCCTGCCAAAGATCTGGCTCAAAAAAGGATCACTGTTGCTCGGCAACCCATCTGAACGGCCCCACTGTTGCCATAACACAATCTAGAAAGAAGAAAAAGAAAAGTATGTGCCACACTCCTGGCAACTCTGCCACAGCTAACCCGTCCCAGGACTCCTGCCAGGTGATGCCACCAGGCCAGAGACGGAAGCATCGCCACTCCGGCCCCCATTTCCTCCGACGACGACCGCTGCTAAGTAATTTATAGTAACATCAGTCAACAGACAAGCATATATTCTCCCTCTGACCCCGACTCTACACCCTCCCCGGGCCCCATCACTCCATACAACAACCAGGACTCCCCTTCCTCACTTTCATCCCCATCATCCCAGAAAACCACCATGCCTGCCAATCAACCCCTTACCAGAGCCCACCCCCCGTCGAAGACGTCACGACGGCCGACTCCCTCACTCCACAGCCCCAGAACCTGTATATAACCTATACCCCTATGGCCAAACTCTTTGCTGCAGTTCGTCGAAATCACTCAATCCGACAGCGTTGTAGTCTCCGCCCCCAAACGAAGCGAGGAAGCCACACGGGTGAGGCGAACCCCATCTTTCCTCATCCACAACCTCACTGACGCACAAAGCCCCACAAGGACGCACCATTTATTGGACACGGGAGGTGGTCGTGGCACCTCCCTTCCCTACAAATGGACACCTTGATAGACGACATCGTAACACGAGGCATTAAACTGCAGGTATATTTGCCGGTCGGGGAGCAGTGTTTTGTCCAACCCAAGAATGGTTCAGTTTATATGACTGCACCATGGAAGCCGGAATCTATTATCAATCCGACCCGATAACACTCACATCGCATGTGAGAACGCACATTCTGACGTCGTGGGGTTACTGCTAGGCCGAGGTAAGGGATATGGATACGAAGGGTTACAGGCACTACACTCTTCTGGTTCTGACGGTGCTTGAAGGCATGGCTGCATGTTAACGTGAACAAAATTAAACCTGTTTCGCCAGGTGCTGCTACTGTGCTGCTGCTCAACACCGCATGGCAACGTGAGGACAAGACGCCGCTCCATATCACGTCACGGCCCATGTTGGAGGTGCAACGTGCAGCCCCGAACGGCTAGCAACACCTACTAAGTTTGTCAGCCTCTGTCAGTGTCAATGACAGGCAGTTCACACGGGCGCGCTTCAATACCCAATAACTGCCAGTTCATTCTCTTTAGTCCGTACTGTAAGTAGACATTTCCTTTAGACCCTGAATTGAAAGGCTTTTTTCCCCTCACTTCTACGACTACGAGCTTTATGCCCCACCAATGTACTTTTACACCATCGTAGAATTCTTACTGGATCGAGGGTGCGGACATGCGCTCAGAAATTGAGCGGATGGCCGGACTGCGTTGGACATTGGTATCTTATTACGATCATCCCACAATCAGGGAGCTGCTTCTTTTCTCGAACACGGTGCACGTTGTCAGTCTTAAGGACAGTATCAAATGGCAAATCTTTGCCAGAATGGGAGGAGGTCCGGGAGGAAGACGCCTTTATCATATAGCAGTCCGCTGATCAGCCGCCATCTCAGGGTCTTTCTGATCATACAAATAGAAAAAAAAATTTACGCAGTAGTACTAGTGCCCAAGAAGTTGGTCGCTGCGGATACTTTTTGTAGGTTTTGGCGGTGACATCATACTTTCTAGCCTCTATACGTCCATTTTCAGAAAGGACAATATTTGTTGAGGATGTACAGTGGTGCCTCCGATTCGGCGTTTGATTGCATAGTGACCAGAGGCAAGTTTGGGATAATTTCATCAATTCGAGATCCGAGGGTGCTACAGAAAATTGCGGTATATATCAAGGGATGATACCATACTTGGGTATCTGCAGCCATACAGGAGAACAGAAGGAAAAATACAGACAAGAAAAGTAGGAAATAGCTGTAATAATTAGTCAGTGTATCACAAACATCGACTCGATGACATGTCCTCCATCGCGCGGATTTGATACTGCGCCGTGGGGGGACAAAGGTTTTACCAACAGCGTATCTTGTGTCAATCGAGCCCCTGCGCAGCGCGCAGTATCACCACATTAGACGTCAACGTGGAGCATGACGGCGATGCGGATGTTGTCTTCTGCGATGACGAGGTCCAACGCGCGCATTAGACGCAACACGGCGTGCTTCCAGGCGGGGGATTGGGGCGCAAGAGGGAGGCTCACTCAGGTTGCTGTATGTAAGGGTCGATTGCTCTGGCATTTGGCGCAGAGGAAGCACCGAAGCACTAAGTGCGGGTACAAACCTACCGAACATGTCATGACGATTACTTTCTGTGAAATAGGAGGGGGAGATTGCGCATGACGGGGTCATATTTATCGTCACCATCCTGAACGTTAACGTTTTTACAGGAACCAAGTAGTAGCGTGTGATCCCCACTTTTCCGTTCTTCACTGCTGCGTGCAATGGCGAATCTATACGCCCGTCACCAACACGGACGGACCTTTGCATATTATGGACGGATCGAAATAACGTATTGAGCCACACAAAGGAATCACATCCTGCAACATGGCAGCTGCTCGTGATTGCTCTACATGCTTGCCTGAAAACGCATTGCCGTACTCATTGCAAGTGAAAGCCCACGCCATAACGTGCACTGTTAGTCAAGAAGGCTATCAATCCCATCTTGTATGTGTGATATAACATTACCGAACTCCGCATGCAAGTCGACATTGTCAGCAGCATAAAGCCCAAGAGGGAGGTAATCATCGCACATCGAAAAGTAGAAGGCTTCCAACCGAAGTTAGGTACCAAGGCAGGCCTCAGCAATGACCGTGTATACAACTCTGACCTGATATTATACTGTGAACCCCCTTGTAAGGCAGAAAGCTGGTCTGAGGTGAGACAGTCCTTGAGAGGAAGGAGCAAAAACTCGAATGGCCCGCGAACCATCATCAATGACCGCGACTAGACTGTAGCATGCCAATAGAATCGCAGCTTCCTCATCATCCCGCCGCAAATGCACATTGAACGTTGGAGTTCCCGAGCCGGCGACGTTCATCGCAAGCACTTCCACGAGCTCCTTCAAGGTTGGCCAGCACGAAGCATTGCAACAGATTATGTGCGTGCGCTCACTTCTCCCCCGGAGGTTCCCCTAGTATACGAGCATATATCCCGTCTAGCGTTTGGGCCAATTCGTCAAGGACGAGTCGCATACTATACTTGAAACAAGGCTGCGACGTAGGCGCTCAAGCCGACAATAAACCCAGCGAAACTTGATCAAATTTATGAACGCATAAACAAGCAGACAGGGACACGCTTACATTCTGCAGTATCTGTCTGAGAGTGTCCCGATTACCGGCTCGTTGTCTTCCTCCAGCCATTGCCTAATGTTCAAGCTCTGAGCGAACAACGTGGTTGATATAATCTTATATATCACTCTTTGCCTATCGTCATCGTGAAGTGATATGGAGGTAAACGTGAGGGGTCCAAGAATGGCCCGGATGGATGCCCGTGTTCGAGTGTGCTGTTCCTGGGGACGAAGGCAAGACATGATAGTCCTTCTCCTCGCAGCATGGCTTTATAAGAGATCACAAAGAAGATGATAGCGAGAGAGTGTTTAATGCGGACTTCTGCCACGGCATCGTTGTCGTTGCGGTTGTGACAGCGCCTTTCTGTGGTGAAGACACAGAAGGCGGTGATATGGATGGCACAGAGTAAAGGTGTGGAGGATGGAAGGGGGCAGAAATGGAAGGAGGTGCGTCAGGTGCGTCGCCCTAAGAGGTCAGTCTCGGGAATGTTTGTGGAGGGACCTCAGGGCAAGAAAACGTACATAGATCCAGCTGGTTAATCTCCATCAAGACTGTGTACCACGAAATGCGCCTTAGGTGTCGCGTGCACGCTCGTGATCAGCTTCGCCAATTCACAGTAGCTCTCGTAGTCTTCCTGTAGAAGATTCTCTGCCGCCTCGTCAAGTGCAGTCCGGATTCGGGTAAATAAGTAGGCACTTGATAGTGGTAAGGATATGGTCAATTCCATATGATGACTTCCGGTCCATTTTGAGCGTATTGACGCAGATCTCCCCTGCGTTAGAGACATTCGGATGAAATATTTTCGTGGCAAACCAACCTGTCAACGTGACATCAGCACAGTTGGATATTGTACACGAAAGGAGACCATACATCTTGGTGGTGCAGCAGGGAATTCCTCTGTGAACTCGAATTTTACACGAAAGTAGCCTCCCTGGTATGGTGTGCCCTCTGCAAAACGCGTCGACTCACGTTTGTACAAGGTATATAGTCGAGGACTCACCTGGACCCTCAATGATACTGACAACATCTAACACACTCTCCTCGCTTAATTGAATGCGAATGCCTTCCGGAGGGCTCGTCCTGAGCTCTTTAAGCTCTCGCAAAAGACGACGCATGGCAGCATAAGGAATAGACTATTGGAAATTGTTATGAAGGTCAGAGAGAGTAGAGCAGCGAGTGACTTGAAAAAGATAGTCACCATTGTGTAAAGAAAAGATTGGAAGTCAAAGGAAAGGTGAGAGTAAACAACTTAAAACAAGGTTGAGAAAGCTGAACGGGAACACAAGCTCGACTCGGAATCAAAACCAGACGCGCCTGAATTTGTATTTTCGCCTTTTCTCATCACGTGCCAATTGTCGGAAATTGTAAATCGACCTTATTAGGAAGTGTGCAAATATGTACATTATATCCACGTAATATGATACTAATATGGCACAAGGTCGATTATAAGCCGGTAATAATGATAACGCCTAATAACCTCACCTTCTCTCAATGCAAGGCTCTGCATCGCCCTCCATCTGCTTGATGACAGGTCTCAATTCCAGCCTCTACCTAAACCCGGCTCTGTACCTTATTAAGACTATGGTAATATTACTCAAGTTGCTAGCTTTTGTCGTCGCAGAGATATGTTACAAAGTGCCTCGTACTGTATATGGGGGGACCCGATATCGCGGCCACACAAGAGTAAGCGAAGGGTGTTGGCATCATCACCCTGAGGCCCAGAGTCCCAATACAGTACCATCGACATTGCGGAGACTCGTGATGTACGCCGCATCATTGAGAGAGTATGGGCCGTTCAGAAGAGACAGAACGGTTAAGGGACACGAAAATACAATCCGCTGGCTACTTCTCCTTCTATACGGTTATTCAAGGCTCGATGTAGTCTCCGCGCTGTGTAGCAAAAAAAAAATATGGGAGAAAAGAAGGGACAGGATAATTGGCGATGTAACGGGTCTACTCGTGCCGACCAAAAGTGAGTTCGCTTATGTAAGGCATGCGTCAATGTATCGATGGAAAAAAGAATATAATCACTTTGTTGCGCTACGCCTGTTGAGCTGGCATGTCTCCATCAGCTCATAAGAGGCATCAAGTTGACACCCCAACAAAGAACCGCATCATTGGCTACTACAATGCTGGAGGAAATGCTGCTGATGCTGGCCATAGTGAAAACATCAATCCTCGCACTGCTCAAAAGATTGTCAAGCGCTTTATTGAGACTGGATCTGTCTCCAACAAGCCACGGACTGGTCGACCACGGAAGCTGACAAAGCGAGATGAACGAGAAATCATTCGAACTGCAAGAAATAACTGCCGCATGCCACTCAGCCAAATCACGAACCAAATTTCAACCAAGGTCTCAGTCTCTACAGTCCGACGCATCCTCTACAAACAAGGTTACCATCGCCGTGTGGCTCGTCATGTCCCATACCTCACTGCCAATCATAAACGACTTCGCTTATTCTGGGGGAAATCATATAGATTTTGGAAAACACCTCATTGGAAGCGGGTCATATTTTCGGACAAGTCCTACATTTATGTTGGAAACAAATGTGGCCGAATTTTCATCACCAGGCGCAAGGATGAAAGACTGCTTGACAAGTGTCTAGTACCCACCTTCAAGCAGTCAAAACTCCGCATCATGGTTTGGGGATGCATTGCAAAGGATCGGAAAGGGCCATTAGTTGTGTTGACATACCCAGGAGGGAAGGGTGGGGGAATGACATCCACGCGTTATCAGGAACAGGTTCTTGAGGGTGCCTTACTGCCTTTTTACGATGAACTGAAGGCAACAAGGAGTTATATGCAGTTCCAGCAGGATGGTGCAGCCTCCCATCACAGCAAATCAACACTTTCGTGGCTCTCATCTCACGGCATCCCCCTATTTTATCATCCCCCCAATTCACCTGACCTCAGCCCCATTGAACCCCTCTGGCTTGAACTAAAACGCAACCTATATCACAACTTTGCTACTCCTACAACTATTGATGAGCTGAAGGAGTTTGTTCGTGTTGCTTGGGATGGGATATCAGTGGAGACAGTAAACAAACACATTGGAGGTATGCACAGACGTGTAGTTGCAGTTTTGGCAGCAAAAGGAGGCCATACTCCTTTCTAGTTATTCACAGACATACTATAGGATACACTATATATTCTCACTGTATCTGAACGATCAAATATTCCTGGTGTCAGGAATGACACGAAAAGACAACCAAACGCACGCTGGAATGTGTTACATAAGCGAACTCACTTTTGGTCGGCACGAGTAGACCCTTTTTTGAGCCATCTTCCCAAGTCACAGATCACATACGGCTTAACGAGTAGTGGGAGGGTTGATGAGGGAGTCGGAGAACAGGCCAGAAAACAGAGATCTAGAAAGGGCAGCAAGGGTGATTCTTATCTCAACGCAGAAAGCGTCCATCCGTTCAAGTTTTCACAGAAAACCGCAGTACCTTCACAGTAGATCTGTCGGATGCGCCGTTGATCCCTTGGCAATTCAGATGTGGCATATGTCGATGGAAAACTCGGGAACGATCGAGATTGGCGTGCCCATGAGGTTTGAAAAGGGTCTGACAACCTTTCGGAATAAATGACGGGCATGCTCATTTGAGTAGGGAAGAGGGCTTACAAGGGAGTAGCGAATGGATCCACCTGCTAGACAGCTTGTTCGAGAAATAGCTGTCAATTTTGAAATAGCCTGAGAGAGAATGAAATGTTGGGTAAGTCCTTTGAGAAAGAAGGAACCATGGTCAGTTGTACGGGAAGGGCGAAGCAATGGCGATGATTGGACACTGTATGCTCACTTAGCAAGGTGACCATTGATCGTTTAAAAAGTTTAGCTGATGCATCAAATTGTGTCCCAGCTTAGGGAATTTTTTTTATTAATTTTCACAGGACGGCCTCTCGTGCGGAGGTCACATGCGCACAGGATAGGGTTAGGGTTTCCATATTGGAAGCTAATAACTACGCAACACTTATGGCATGTATTCTAGATTTGGGGCCTCTGGCTCCCAGGGTTCCTTATATCTATCCTAGCCTCGCCTCCCACATACCGCTTCCGCCATGTCCCACTCCAATACTCCCTCTCTCACCAATCCAAATTCACACTTTCAATCTATCTTCGAGGCAGCTTTGCAGGCGTACAAGAATACAACAGGGAAAGACCTCCCTTCCCACCCACTATTCAGCCATCTCAGGGCCTGCAAGTCCGCCGGCGCTATTCTAACCGTACTTCAAACCCAACTTCCTGCGCATGATCAGCCGGGGACGAGCCAGGACACATCAACAGAATGGTTAGCCCCCACACTGAATATAATCAACCAGGTTCTCCAGACAATTGGCGCAGGCCTTTTCTCGGTCAGTCCAAAGTCGCACGAAACATCCCAGGGTCAAGATCTGATATCTATCTTATAGGCTTATCCTCCTGCGGGGGTGATTTGTGCTGGTATCGGCATCCTCATCGTTGTAAGTACCACCAGGATCTTTTACTTGGGGTATTACTAAATTGATGTCCGAGTCATTCAGGCGGCAAAGGGTCATAGTTCTGAGCAACGCACACTCGCCGAGCTCTTTCAACAGATCGA
>QFDX01001271.1:0-17242 GCA_003315875.1 Lactifluus piperatus
GCATGTGAAATGCGCGGCGCGCTCCACGTCTCCAGAGTTAAAAATCCCTCAAAGGCCCGGAACTAAACAAGGCTCCAGTGCCATGGCCTGAATTGAAAACCAATTCAGGCTCTCTCCCCCCCTCCAACACATCATCAGACGGGAGGGAGATTGATGCTTTTTATCCGCGTTGTCATCTGTGTCCAAGTCAAGTTGATTTCCGTCGACACGTCAAATATAACTCTCTTTTCCATTTCACTTGATCCCGTTTTATTTTTTTGTAAAAATCTATTTCACCTTATATGCAATGAACCATAAAATAACATACCGGGTTGACCGCGGTGGAGAGACAAAGAAAAAAAAAAAGGACTGAAGTAGAACCAAAGATCCGAAACCGCTCAGATTCCTCGCCATTGGCAGGGGCTCGTTACGCCCCGTTCGACTCGATCTTCTCAAACGGATAGATCCCCTGGCAAGCGGAGTGACCTGAGGGTTAGTATATCTTGCCCCACCCCTTCGGCTTCGGCGGGTGAGGTGGTCAGCTGGTTGTCCGATTCGGAAAATGTCGGGGTTGGGGCCCTTTGGGGGCAAGTTGGCATAGGCTCGGGGTGGGTAAAATGGTCCCAAATTGCTGTTTAGTCATCCGTAGAGCGTTCGATCTCAGTCCCAAAGTTCTCTGCTAATCTTCCCATCTCGGTTATTTTTTACTTGTCCTTTTTTTTTTTCCTTCCTTAATTTACATCGTACTACAGTAAGGGGAAAATCGAAATGAAATGCTCTAATCGAGCTCTGACCTGACCCTGCAGCCCCCGCCCCCTCCGTCGCGCGGGGGTTCGGCTTCGGGATATAGTATTGTCATATAAGATCAAGTTTGTCTATTCACCCTTTACTAACAATCGCGAGGACCGCGCGGGAGAATGTGCCGAAATACCGAAATAATGCAACGTATCTATCGTATCGTAATAAGAAAAAAAAGTTAATACAGTAAGTTAGGGTCAGGGCCCATATGGCTCGACTCCAGTCGCTTGCTCCTTTGCGCCCGCGTTCGTGCCATAAAGCGGGTACGAATGCCAAAAAAGCGCGCGGGAGGGTTGGATGGGTAATCAACAAGCATTCTATACAACCGCAAAAATGCAAGACTTCCATTGGTGGACAAACTTTGAAAACGTCCATCCCGTCAGCCACACTCCAACAGCTGCCGGGCGCGGAATTTAGTTGTTGCCCCTGCGCGGGATCCGACCGTCGGGAATGGACTGACTTGGGAGAGGGGAGGGGTTAAGATAGAGGAGTGCGCGGATCAAGCTCCATAACATCCGAATGGTCGCCCCCCTTCCCTGCTGCTGTGCTGCGGCGCGCGCGGCTGGCTGGAGTTGTTGGTGGCTGACGGCAGACAAAATAGGGATGATCAAAAAAGGATATATGGCAGCACCGTTTCGAGCGGTTGCAGTTCAGAGATGATTATTACAATACTGTAGATACGGGAACAGCTAATTGGACCATTACCTATCAAGGGGGTGGTGGGTATCATTGGCACCCACAGGAAATGTTACAAGGTTACAAGTGTGAGAAGTCGCCGTCCTGGCCCTGGACTAGTTGGGGATCACAAAGAAGAGCCTAGAAGGAGGAAGTAAGGCGGTGGCAGGGAAAGTAAAACTTTCACAGTTCTGGCCCTCGATTGTGATGGATAGGCAGGCAGAAGGCCCAACCGTTGGTATACAACACAAAGACAAAAACCGGGTCGGTGCCTTTGTCTTTTGGGAGGCAAAACGGAGATCCTGGGGCAGCAGCAATTCCAAGGGGATTCGTGATCGTGTGGCGTAGAAGATGTCGCTCCTCTTCCTCTCCTCTGTCTCCTCTCTCCTCTCTCTCGTAGGCCGTTGAATGTCACCCATGGAAAGGGCCGAAAATGGAAATTATGTACCGAAAAGGGAATAATAATCGGTACCAAAAACAAAATGCAAGAAAGGAGGAATTTGAAGTAAATTCGATTAGGAAAGTCGGAACCAGTATTTTCCGTGGAGCGCTTGAAATCGGCGGTTGAGATCTGCATTCACGCACACTCTATTCACCGGCATCTCGGAAATTGGACGGCTGCCCTGTCGAGGCTCTGAACACATATGATAATTGCATCATGATTGCACGTGCACGAATTGTAAACCGAAATCGTGATACAAGGTGTGAGTTGAAAAAAAAATTATGCGCAAGTCAAAATGTCATGCAGGGAGGATGAATTGAACAAGTCCGAATGTGGATTGTAGTTTGTATGCGAGCGTGCGGAAAGATGGATGTGTTGGTGTACAATAAAATTACGTGATGCATGTAGACAAGCCAATGTGGCATGAAGACCCATGGCAAAACGACAAGACAAATATCAAGTCGATTAAAGGCGACGTCCGCGACGCCAATGATATTCAGGGGAGTATGCGGGTGTAGGATAATGGTATTGTACGCCGGGGGGTCCCGCGTTGGCAAACGGTGCCAAAAGGACTGACCCATTCATCTCTTTTCGCAAGCCGGGAAGAGCCTCGGGTGCTTCCACTCCACGCGTGTAGCTCGGATCGTGAGATACGGCGGCACTTGCAGTATTACGAGTCCAAGAAACCGCTGTGTGGGAGGGTAGCACCGGAGGTAACGTAACACTAGAATGATGAGGGCTTGTCGAAGCGGATTGAATAGTATACGGCATAGGTAGCGAAGGGTATGCGTAATGAGATGGCGCTGAAGACTCTGGAGGCTGGTGATACCGCAACAAGCCCTTGCGTGATCGGCTATCTTCTGCCATAGGGGAGCCTGCCAAAGAAAAGAAGTACAGGTGCTAGGCTATTGTCAGCACTCAGGAGAATATGACCAAATCAATTAAAGTGGTACCTTTGGAACAGGCCTCGGTTTAGTAGGGTCCAGTCGATACGATGCAATCAAAGTCTGAGGCGGAACATGCCGTGTAGATGCCGGGACGGCAACACCTTCAGCAGACTGGGAAAGCGCAGGTGATGAACCCAGGGACAACTTTGAAAAGGACTGCAACGAGTCAAGAGGGGAAGGTGTATGAGCGTTGACAACAGAGGACTGTGGTATTTCCACCGCGAGACTCAGTGGCCTCTTTGCAGGACGGACAAGATCAAAGGCCGCAGAAGTGGGTGAGAAGGCATCTACAGCAGAACGCTTCGCTCTTGAACGGAGCGGAGATTCGGCATCAATCAGCATCTCCGGGGAGTACTGGGAGTGTGGGTTCGAGAAAAAGTGGGGCGAATCCGAACCGCGGTGTAGATGGACCGGAGAGGAAGAGCGCGCACGGGCGGACCATATTTTACTCTTGCAAGGGACTGTCAAAGGAGCCACTGGTCGTACCACTGTGGCTGCTCGCGGCGTTTGACGGGACCTCCTCCACTGCCGGCTACCCCTTTCCTTCGCCATCACGAGGCCCTCCAGGAGACCAACCCAGCGGACATAAGTCTCCTCGTCCACATAGAGGTTGAAATCAATGCCAGCAAGGAACTCGCGCTCCATTTTGTTGATTTCGTTCAATTCGATACCTGAGACCTCTGACCATGTCTTGTTCGTGTAGGTGTTGCTAACAAACCGCGTAAATAAGATTGTGGACACGTCGAAGACAATAAGGGCGGGGACTAACTCATCCACGAATTTGTTTGCCATCATGAGTGCTGCGACAGCGACACGAAACTCGCTACCATGGTGGGCAACGGTGCCAGAGTTACGCTCCTTGAGCCGATAAACATAGTGTAAAGATAATACAATGACAGATTGACTGAGTTGAGTCGTCTGAAGAAGCTTTTGCATGAAATGTACAAAGACAGAGGAGACAGAGAATTGAAGCCTAGCAGTTTTTGGATTGAAGGGTATAAGAGGCTGTGAAGAAGATGTGGTGACAGGACTGAGACTGGAGGACTGAGAGAACCAAAGATAGCAGATCATTTCGCAAGTGTTCTCCGCGGTGTATTGAGAAGAACGTGGACGGGAGTCGCTGAACCAGCTCGCGACGTGTTCTTCTGAAGGTGCATTGTCTGGAGGGGGGGTTGGAGGCTTCTGAACCCAGGCTGAGTTAGTTACATAGGGTAACGAAGCGCGTGACGCGTCCAAGAGAGGACGAGGAGTTGGTGAGACTTGAGGGTGGTGTGGTGGATGAAGGGATGCTAGAGGAGGGACTGGAGAAGGA
This sequence comes from Lactifluus piperatus, assembly GCA_003315875.1. Taxonomy (NCBI): domain Eukaryota; kingdom Fungi; phylum Basidiomycota; class Agaricomycetes; order Russulales; family Russulaceae; genus Lactifluus; species Lactifluus piperatus. The sequence goes on from QFDX01001271.1 coordinate 4,154, forward strand.
ATTAGAGTCAAGTGGGTAAGAGATGATCAGGAGAGGACAAGACGACTCACGAGCGGTGTCTGTGCGGTGGTGTTGGCGTTGTAAAGAATTGATGGGTGGCAAGGTGGTCTTGGTGGGATGGTGGTGAGGTTTAGAGGACCGAGGAGGAGTGATTGTGTGTACGGGTTGCCATGAAGGATAGGAGGAGACGGTGATGTTGAAAACTTGAGAGGGGAGCGAAGGGAGGTTCATTGCGTGACGAGGAAGTGGCAGAGAAGAGGAGAGAGATGGAGTATGTATAATAACCGCCATGAAAGAAAAAAAGTAGGGAACAGAGACATATTGCAAGGTCAATAAGGGGCTGGTATATGAAAGCGTCAAGCACACAACACTTTACCAACCATCCAAGTCGGGAACGGCATTGGGGTTACGTCCAAAAAAAGGAATTAGTAAAAAAAAATTAGGTTATATAAAAAAAAAAAAGTATATTGCAAAGGGATACATTTCCGGTTAGGGACAAACAGGGGGATCTATCCCTTGTGAGATGGGATGGCACTTTTCATCGACCGACGATGGCCTTCGGGATGCGATGGCATGGCACACGCCATGGCGTGGCGTGGCGTGGCGTGGTTATACCATGGCGGTCACAATCCAAGATTCAAGATCGCCCAAAAACAAAACGCTTTCATCACTGAGTCTGACACTTCTTTCTCGCCTCGCCTCAACTCGTCTCATTCTGGCCTCGGCTCATTCCCCCCTTCCACGGGATTTTCCAGGGGATTCCCCATAGCCTCTCCCCCATACCCCCCCATATCCGGTAAATCACATAAGCACTCTTCCCCTCCCACGCCCTCCTCCACCAATCATTCTCTCCCTCCGTCAACTCGCCCACCTTTCCCTCCACAACTTTTTGTCTCTACCCGCAACACATTCCTCATGGGGCTATCTCCCCGCTCTGCCAAACTCCAGGTCACCTCGTTACCACACTTTCCATCTCCGCGCTCTCCATCCTGTCTTCGCTTGTTTCTTCTCTTTGTGACCAAACACCCCTCACTCTAGTCCAACCGGATCCTCCACAAGACTACCCCTGCCCTCATCTCATCCCTTCTCCTGTTCCGTAATCTTTCGTCCCAATTCCAACAGCTTCTCCCTTTGAGCGCCCTCGCTCTAAATCAGCTAAACCTATTACCGCAACTTTCCGGATAGCCTAATACTTGTCCCTTGTTTCTCTTACTCGTTCTTTTTTTATATATGTACTTATAACGTAGAATGCATATAATCGATCAGCGCAGCGCTGGTACCAGATGGCGGCAACCAATGGATCTCCTTCGAAATTCAGAGCCTAGATCTAAGATTCACATCTCTCTCCTTCAACGATTCACATCCAGCGAACGGTCGCATTTCTTTCCTCATCGGGAAGTTGCGGCTACTTGGCTTCTGAATTTCTTTCTCCTTCTCTTCTCCCCTCTGTGCCTGGTCCGGCGTTTGTCATATAAGCCAAATGCGTGGATCTCATTCACAGATTCAAATGTGGCTGTCTTGTCCTCTACTTCACCCAAACTGCCCCTTCTCGCGCCATCTGGAATCCATCAGACACGTCCGACGCGCGTCGCCGTACCGTTGTTCACCGCTTTTCCCGTTTCTCACTTGGATCTCCCACACTTTTTGCATCGATGCGGTCGCTCCTTTCATACCACTCCATTCCCCGCCCACCCTGTACTATACCATCACGGACGATGATTTCTTGATAATAGGTTCCCTAGTAGCACTTCAATTTGTTGTACCCTTAAGCGGCTCTCGCTCCTACCTAATTTCGTGTTGGCCGCGCGGACTCACACATCCGCTCCCATAATTAGTCATAACTTGAGTTAGTCCGCGAGATACCGAGCTTGGCTCAATTCCTCGATAATCGACGTCACCGCCTCTGCATCTCGTGTCCTCTCTCGTGTCTTCCCACTCACCGTCACTGATCAGGTCCGCCGTATCCAAACCCCTGTCCGCATCCAGTTAAACTCGTCGCTTTCTTTTAGGGTGGGTGATCCAGAATTCCTGTGATCTGCGTCAATTACTTTTCCTAGTTCCCGCGGTTTCACTACCCTGATTATTCGTCTACAGCCGCCCGTGTACAGATATGAGATGATGACCAGTACCGTATGCTATTCCACTCTGGTTATATCCCTAAAAAAAGCATGCCGCAACCGTCTCCCTCACGCTATTTGCCGGAATGGCCTTCGCCTTTGCATCCCGGGACAAGTCGTGGGCTAAGCGAACCCCTTCGCGAAACCCTACCCGAATCGAGTCATCATCAATTGCGCTTTTAGCCACCTCAATCCCTAGGAGCGTGTGATCAGGCAAATTTGCTGCCAACTTTCCCCTTTCGCACTTGTCTCGTTTTTCCTGAGACAACCCTCGGCCGGTCAGGTCCAATTCCCGCACTGCGAGATCATCGCCTTTTGTCCCGTTTCCTCCGGCTGATGGAACGGCGGCCCGCCCGTCAGAATCCGCAGTTGCGGGAAATACTGGTGGTGACCCGAGGGGGTTTCCCTTCTTTCCTTATGACCGCAGCACATATTGTTCCGTGTTTACCATCATCTCGGTCTCGGCTTATCCTTGTTTTTTTTTCTTCCTCGGGCGTTAGTGAGTTGACATCCCGTGGGTGTCCCCCACACCGACCTCAGGATATCGTTAGTTAAGTTAGGCTCGAAATATACTTGCTCGCGAACAAGTGACGTTCGCGGCGTATGTACGGACGTCTTCATGTGCAACGCGCGAATGGCCGCCAGGAATTGCCAACAGGGCTGGGCGTTTCTTGCACAATCTCCGAATCCTCGGGTCTCATTACTTGGGACAGGACACTAGTCCATTATCTGCCCTATCCTCTTTCGATCCAACAGCAGTGAGACAACTTCTAGCTCCGGGTCCAAGGACGAATGGGACCACTGGGCTCCCCTTGCAGTGTCCCTGACCTGGTATTAGTATTTGCCTGGCCTTCTCGGAGGACGAATGTCCCTCTCGTTGATCTTTTTTTTTTCTTCCCGTGATCAGCCCAGCTAATAATAAAGGTGCGACAGAGCGCAACAATTACGCCGCGAGCTGGTGAGGCAATACTGTGTCATTTATGATGACCAATTATGAGTACCTCTCATCAAGCTCCGCGCGAAAGCATTTCGGATGCACAATAGGCTCCGTCTCCGTGCTTCCCGCTTGGGCCAAACCAAACAAACCACCAGGTAGTACCGTTGGTGGCAGTCAGCAAGTTCTCGTACGCGATCGCCCGACAGAGGGCGATTTACGCCCTTTACATCCATATCATCGCGCACCAAAAACCCCCCTTGATACATGCTACGTGAACTATCGAACAACACCCCCTCCGCGGCAAAACACTGTCCCCCATAACAGATCACACATGCGCATGCACGTTGCGCCCGCGCCCGAGTCCGTGCCACTCACACGTAAGAGCCCATTTCACGTTCGTTATCGCAGGCGTGTTATCCATCGTCCTGGGGTTATCTGTTACTGTTATTCTCGGCGTACTACTATCACTATATCAATCGCGAAGCAGAACGCTTTCGTTGAACCCAGGAAAGTGTAACTGAAACAAGAGCACTGCGTAAACCCTCTCAACCCTGCACATGTGAACGGCTCATTTGGGCATGGATCGTCGCCGGTCCAGAACATTCCCCGGGTTGGTGTCCATTTTTTTTCGCGTGTCTTAGTTTGGTGCAGTGTCGCCTCTAGCTGTAGGCGGAGGCGGTCTCGTAAAATTTGCTTTACCGTTATTCCATCGTCTCGTTATAATAAGCTTGGGCGTCGAGTGGCACCACGAAGGAAAGAGAAATTTGAAACGTGCCATGTATTGCGGGTTCCATAAGCTTGTCCCTCAAATTTTTTTTTAATATTTAACAAAAAACAAATCCTAAACTAGAACACATAAAGGTGGAGCGAGCGCGACCCGCCGCGTTACACCTGGGCGCAAGCGAGTGTCAGCGGAGGAGTGTTTTAAATATGATCCTGAAAATTTGACCAACAAGGGACCAGCTAATATGTACCCCATTTGAGCTTGGTTGTAAAGGAGAAAAAAAAAATCACCAGGGTTCAGGTGATCCCGGGACAAGGATGACTCGACCACGCACCCTGGCACTTTCGTTTCGGTTAGGACGCGGATGTGGCACCGTGCTCGTAAACTTAGTGCAAGGCTGAATGGCACCCTGCACGCATTACCCGAATATATTAAGTAATAATGAATAGGCCCAACTCCCACCCCTCCGCCTCAAAAACAAAAGCCCGAGGAGGTGCAAGCGTGAATGACAGGCGGCTAGGCAACGACGAAAGGTGATGGTGTCGTTACCCCATCTGGGTTTAACACGCGAGGCTTTTACATTCAGATTTTGATAGCGCAATCCCCTGCGCTACTCATCGAGCGCGGAGATGGCAGGTGGAAGATTCCTCGTACGTATTAAAGCTGCCTACTATAGTTGCCAAGTTGCGGAGGCGGAACCGAGTTATTCTGGTTTAACCCGCCACATTTGCTTAATTGACTATGCAGTAATCGAGGGTTCAGTTAGAAGTGCAAGAAGGCAGTACGTGGGGCTATCCTGCTATTTTTTATTTTTCGCGGTGTCCACATGACCGTATCTTGGACGGGCGATCTGTACCTTGTTGTATGGAATGCGGTCCATTGTCGCTGCATCAATGCTTTTAGATTCAGGTTAATATTGGGGGTTTTGTGTCCTTCCGAGTCATTCATCAGCGCAGCATGAGCATCGCTTCTATTCCCGATTATGAAAGGAGGGGCCTTTTCGGTTGCAACACCTTCGCTGATCGTCTCTATACAACAACAGATTGATGTGTCTTGTGTTTTTCTTTCTTTCTCCTGTCTCACTGATTCTGATTGAGAAGGGACATCAGATTGACGATGCAATCGTTCAAATAAGATAAAGGCAGATCAACATCAATATCACATACCAGTTTCGTCAAAAAGCGGAGCCGTAGTCTGAGAGTGTGTGAGCGTAGACGCTAACCTCTGATGCTACCACACGTCACATGTACTTTGCCATATCGACCGATGGTGATTTACCGCACATACATCAACTACGGCCTTGATCTGAGACCAAGAGGGTCAAGGAGTGCTGATCGCTTACCGGAAAAGTGGCACCCATCTGTCAAGGTGCAAGGACGTATGAACTAAGGATTCGCGGTCACCCGCGATTCAATAGAAGGGTCAAAGAATATGGTGCCGGAATATGGCTGTCCTGTGAAATTTCGCCATGGCAGATTGAGGCAAGACACCGATGGTGCTAACTTGGACATTGAGGCCTCATCGCAACGGAATGGATGATACAGTTTAATCAATGGGCGATGAGCTCCGACGAGTTCCGACCAACCGAGGAACACGAGTGGAGCAATTTTAAGGTCTGCTACCCTGGGCAGGGATGCCAAATATTGAATATTGAATTCTAAGCTTCCGCGTGAAGCGTAGTGTGCTCGAGCTGCGGCTGTGATTGATTATGGCAATATTGCGAGAATTACCCGTAGCGCGCGCTTACGCGTCTAGTGTAAGGGTGTAAGTTACAGCAGCCTTCGAGCTCCGAGATAAGCTTGGTGTTGTACGGTACGGTACTGTATAGCTTTTGAGTCACAAACCTTTTCCTTTTTACTGTGACGAGAGGAGAGACGTGAGGCTGAGGCCGAAATTCTTGGTCACAAGCGTGACATTACGTGTGACAACCGGAGCAGCAGCGGCGCTGTCGTCGTCAACGTCCCCAACCGCTAACAGCTGGTCTTGGGTGCACTCACTCCTTGGCCCTACACACTTCATCAGACTCCATTACACTCACGCCTCGAATCACCTTCATATCTCTCTTGCACATATACTCGTTCACACCCTCGTTTTTTCTTACAGCCCCACCTTTTTTCCGCCCGCGGCATGGGCATCCAATTTGGGTCCTTCGACAGCATATGTCAAACAGCGGCGCTAGTCATCTGTCCTCTAGTAGGCTCAGACCAGGGTATCGAGCCATCGTGCTATAGCAGGAACGTGGACATTGCTGGTACCCTCGTATTCCAACCATGTGAGTTGAATGCTATTTTTTGGGCGTTTCGCCCGTGGTTTCTTTTTTTGACCGACTTTCTCTGCCACCAATAGCAACATGTTTTGTCCACATCGTCGCGATATTGATGACGGTGATCATGATATTTCACATTCGGAGTAAATACACGGCAGTGGGTAAGTATTTTCTTCTCCCCATGTCCTCGGGGAAAGTCGGTCGCAGTAACTGTAATTCTCTCCTAGGTCGCAAGGAAATTGTCATGTTCTTCTATCTTTATGCCATCATCGAGCTGCTCGCGTTTTTCCTTGATTCTAACATTATCCCAACGGCAAACAAAAGCTACCCGGTGAGCTCGGAACCCGTCCTTTTTGGGCCCTCAGATTAATGTTTGGGTGGTTGTCGTAGTGGTTTGCGGCAGCATACACCGGTTTAGTTGCAGCCGCTTATTGCTGTATTCTCATCAATGGCTTTGTTGGCTTCCAGTTCGCCGAGGATGGCACACCATTATCTTTATGGGTGCGAAGGCCTCGTCCTATCTCCACGGGATACCGTGCTAAAACTCTCCCGGCTATAGCTTTTGCGGCTTTCTTGCCTTGCCGTGTTTGGCATTGCGTTTTTCGTTGCCATTGCTACCTTCAAGAGCTTTGCAGGATTCAAGAATAACAAGCCGCTCGGACTGTGGATTGTCTACATTCTCTGGCCTCTGGCCTGCGCGGTCATCTACGTCATCTCGCAGTTGATCCTCGTTTTCCGCACGCTTGAAGACCGATGGCCAATTGGAGATATCATATTTGGGGCGGCATTTTTCACGATCGCACAAGTCCTCTTATTCGCCTTCAGCGCGACAATATGTGACGCCATCAAACATTACATCGATGGACTATTCTTTTTCACTCTATGCATGCTCCTGAGCGTGATGATGGTCTACAAGTACTGGGATAGTATCACGGTGCGTGGTTCATTCCCAGTGTTACACATGCTCCGCCTCATCCCAGCTGCGCTTTCATAGCGGGAGGATCTCGAATTTTCTGTCGGCTCCAAAGCGGCCGTGTGGGAGGTCAAAGACCCACTTCTGGGGCAAGACTCAGACCCATATGGGGAGGACCTTGCAAGCAGCTACCATGGGGCACCAGGCAGCCTCGTGGGTGGTATCAGCGGGCAGCAGCTATACCAGCAGAAAGGATTCGGTGGACGTGGTTACCCACCATCATCGGACAGGTTTTAATGAAGGACTTATTGCATTGTTTTGTTTTGTCTCTCCTTGCATTTGACATAGCATACCCTACCTTACCCTGTCGTGGAAGAACTATATAGTGATGCGTGATTGTTGTACAAAAAGCAGAGGGGTGGGTACTCCTAATCCCAGTCACTTGCAACTCAGCTTGGTAGTGTGATCTTGCATAGACAACGTTCAATAACAAGTGCCTTTAGAAATGCCTTTATATTTATCTAGAAGTCCTACTACAAAACACACAATACCCTCAGGCACATACGCCATCACTGGGGTGAAAAAAAGACAGATATCAACCACCAAACGGAAAGTTTTTTCCAAAAATTGCTGAAAGCCGGAGCTAACAGACGGGTTCGGATGTGTAATTTGCAATCAGCAAAAGACTGTGCCTCGGTAAAGACCTCACTGGCGACAGTACATGCCCGAGCACAAGAGATGGGGAAAAGGGAGTGCCAAGTAGAGTAGCTTTATATAGGGACCAGTTTAGGGCCGGCGGTAGTTTGACTAGACTTGGTCCGTGCGCGCGCTACAAACCACAGAATACACGCACGCCCGATACAGTTATGGAGTACTCGAAAGGAAAAGTCTATAATGCAACGCATTTGAAAAAAGATAATACCCTCATAGGGGGGCAGGGGGTGAGGGTTTACATGCTACAAGAAGCCTCCACCCTTGCTCGCACCAAATCTGTCCGACAAACCCTTTGCATCCTGAATGATCCTGCGCCGATCCTTGTCGTCCATCAACCTGCCACCCACGGCCATATCCCGCGCGTGGTCCCAGATCACGGCTGGCTCCTCTGGCGTGTCCTTCTTGAGCTTCTCTTCCTCTCGTGCGCGTGCGTCGAGCAGTGAGGCACCCCTGTGTGTTCGCTAGTCCGTGGTCCCGTGGCAATCAGTATCAGATCTTTTCGTTTTGTCGCCTTGTTCCCGGACGACACTGGCGACTAAGTAGACGCACCGTATATTCTTCAACCTGCCGCTGCAGCTCCGCCTCACGCTTCCGCCGCTTGTGCGCATCGTTCTCCATCTCATCTTCCTGTTCGGGGTCCGCGTTCTCGACACGACGCTTTTTGCCCATCACCTCATCGGCCAGACGCTGCTGTTTCTCTGCAGGCGTTTCCGTCCAGAGCGTGTTATCAACGACTTTTGCGGGTGCAGTAGAACGCGAGAATTGTCGCGGTTTGTTTAGTTTCGTTGGATCAAGCGCTGTGTGTGATGTGAAACTAGTTGAGCCCCCCCAAAAAAACAGAAAGACACAGAGAGAAGCCTGGGAGAAGGGGAAGGTGGTATAGCGGATGAAAAGAGTAGCGCACTGCTCAACAAATCGGACGAGGAAGGCGGTACGAGCATCCATTCTTCACGCCGAAGCGTTTTGGGGCGTGCAGCCTCCTGTGAAGCAGGTGGGTGGGAATGAGCACATTGGGGCGCACGCGTGCCACTGGTGAAACACGGGCGGGAACTAGTGAACGAAGCCTGTGTAGACAAACGCACCTCTACTGCCTGGCGCCGCTGCGCCTCCTTCTGCATGAACTCTGTAATCGCGTCCTCACGCGCATCTGACTGCCCAGCGCCCGTACGAAGTGGTGGTGGTGCAGGCCCGATCTCGTCTTCGGACTCTTCCTCTTCTTCACGTGGGAGAGGGCCCCGTGCTGGCCCTAATGTGCGTCGTTGGGTTCCGGCAGATATAGCGCGAGCCGCAGCCAAGTCAGGAGGAAGTTGCGGTGCATAATCATCCTCGTCCTCATCCTCCTCTTCTTCATAACGAGGTAAAAAAAGTGGTGGTGTTATTATGGTTGCGGACACCGTCTGTCCGGGAATCTGTGGGCCTACTGATGGGCCAGCCCCGGGCTGCTCTACAGCCGATCCTTGGTCTACGGTATTTCCTTTCAGTAGAGGTGCAGGGATATGGGGACGTATTGAAGCCATTTGATCAATTGGTGGAGCGTAGGCGTGAGCTAGTCGTCAGTACTGCGTCAGTGTCAGTGAGTGAAACATCTCAAGTTTGCTTTACTCTGATATCGACCACGTGCACTTCAACTCACGTGAGGTGGGATCTACATCACGTGCATGGGACCACGCATCTCTGCCTCTGCCCGTCGTCGTCGTGCAGTTGTTAATAGCTTCCACAAGCCCAATTCCTGGACCGTGCATTGGCTCAACATATCATCCGAGGCACCAAAGCGGCCTGCGCAAATTTCATCGGGAAACGCAGGCCTGTATGCGGCCAAGATGGCGAGAACTCTACCATGGATAACAATCTGGGTTTTGGTGGTGACAATTGTGCGTGGCGTGCATACATTCGCCAGCTGGCTGTATTTTACGTGTACGTGTACATGTTATACAGTATTGGGGCTTGGCATTGCGGCTTGGCGTTACACTATTGAAAATAGCTTACTCAGCAAAGCCGACCATCCCTAAAGAGTCGGCGGCAGCTGGTAGAGCAATCCGAGTAAAGGGCCAAGCAAATGACCATCATCCAGTCCCCAGACCTTGGAACTGCCGCAGACGCCGCGCTGCGTGCTCTCTCGCCCTCTCAACTCGAATTTCTTGATCGTCTTCCCAAAGCCGAGCTTCATGCGCACCTCAACGGTTCCATACCCCTCCCAGTTCTCCAGGAACTCACACGTGAATACTTATCCGCGCTTCCTACAAGCGACGACGGCAATGCTACTGCCATAACCGCCCAGCCCTCGTCCACCGCCCCACCAGTGGCAGATATCCTCGCCGTGGTGCAACACCTCCAAGCTGGCGTCGCAATGTTTGGCATTGCCGATTTCTTGAAGCTTTTCCCCGCCATATATGCGCTTACGTCCACGCCCGCATCCCTCAAGCGCGCCACTCGAGGCACACTCTCCCACTTCCTTGATTCCCCTATGTCTGCGGCTCCGGCTTTGCACGCAAAGGTGGCAGGTACAGTGGCTTACATTGAACTACGCACGACACCACGCGAGACTGCACACATGACCCGACGAATGTACCTCGAGACCGTGTTGGACGAGATTGAGGCACGCGCTCCAGACCAAGCGGCGTTGATCGTCAGCTTGGACCGGAGAATGACCCCTGAAGTCGCGCAGGAGGTCCTCACGCTCGCCGTGCAGCTACGTCGGGAGGGCCGGCGCGTGGTTGGCGTCGACCTTTGCGGCGATCCGACGGTGCGTTTGTATCTTGCTTGCTTGAGTTTGATCATTATTTTGCTGCCCTACCGACTTCGACCCCATTGTCGGCACGGCGGCAAGTAAGAACTCAGCGCGTCTTTTCCTCCCCTCTTTCTCACAGGCGGGTGATATGACGATATTCGCGGAGCTTTTCCGCATTGCGCGCTCGGAGGGACTCGGTGTTACGTTGCACATTGCGGAGGTTTGCATATTTTCCGAATGTCCGCTTCACTAAGTAACTGTAGACCGACTGGCTTAGACGAAGCAAAACCCCACGGCGGAGATGGTGCCACTCCTAGGCTGCGGGCCGCAACGCCTCGGTCACGCAACGTACTTAGATAACGAGGCCAAGAAGGTTGTGCTAGAACGGGGTATATGCATCGAGTTCTGCCTTACGTCCAACTTTCTGTGAGTATTTCCCTCTTTCACCGTTTCGTGTAGTCCGAGTGAGGCGAACCGGATCCTGGCAGGTGCAAAACCGTGCAGCATCTCCAAGATCACCCCATCCGGTATTACCTCGAGCGGAATCACCCCATTGCCATATGTGTAAGTTCCTTTCCTTTCATATTCATGCATCCCACTTCCCCTTTCTATCTTATGCCCGGTCCGTCCTGGCTCACGGCAAGTAACCGCCCAGACGGATGACATCCTGGCATTTCGCAACTCCGTCTTGGGTGAATACGCGCTATTGATGGCGCCCGAACCTCTGGGATTCGGGCTGACCGAAGGCGAAATCGAGGCGGTCGCTCGAATGGGGATGAAGAGCCGCTTCTCGAACACACTATGAAAGGCGCCGATCGGAGCGCACTGTAGCTCGGAAATCGTGACGGAGGTTAGATGATTCCATCGCTCAGGTACATATTAGTCTGTGAGGGGCAAAATAAATTGCAATTTCCACTCATCGTCCGCCCGTCACCTCGAGCGTATGGCTAATCACGTATGAAGTGAGAGTGGGGATACCGAGCTGTCCCACCCAAAGTCCACGAGTGAGTTCCGGTCTGCAAGGCAGGGTAAAACAAATGCACAAAAGCATAGCAGTAGCCGCCTCGTCCGCGATACCCGAACGGGCAAGTGGGATTAACGGATACACTTTCTAGTCGGCACTGTCCGACGTGGCCGTCGGTGGTTTTGCACACGGAATACCGAGGGCAAGTTTCTTGCCACCAATTCCAATGACAACACCGTCCTCTTTAGTTGCGGTCAACCTGTCCGCGATCAGCTCGCTGGCTCTGTCGAAAACGAAGAGCAAGCTTGCGTCATGTACTAACCGTGTGAAGATATAACCATATACGATGGTCAAAAGGGCCCACTCCTTCACACCACAATGGGTGTTGGTGGAATCGGCGATAGCGGACTTGGCGGCGGAACAGAATAGTTGGCCTGGCCGCCAACATAGTCGTGAAAGTCCAGATGTGGAGATGTTAATGATTCAGGAGGGCGTTACGGGTTGAACTCTGATGATCGCATGAGCGGTACGGAATTGTGGATGAGGCGGAACGGTGCGCGGACGTGAATCCCCCATGATTGAGGTCCTCATGCGTCGTCAGGTATCGTATGCGGCATTCTGGTCATAACGTGAACCCAACTACCGTAACGGCAGTCAGCCAAGCAAGGAATCAGCGAGGAAAGAGAGGGAGGGTGTTAAACACCGCCGAACGTACGATTATTCGCGGATGTGTGCATGCTCATACTTTGACGGTAACGTCAAGAATTCGGGCGGGAAAAGCCATCTCCACCCACACTTCGACACCTATTGTTATTTCCATCGCCGCCGGCAGCCTTGATCTCGTCGACGAGAGCCTTGTGTCTTCTCTTCGACGAGGCAGAGTTTACAATGTTGTTCGTGATGCATGGGGCTCCATCGCCCATCAGGATGTGACCACGGTTTTACGTGTAAATGGTGGGGCTCCCACTACCTTTGCGCCTTCCCGGGTAAAAGTGGAGAGCCGCGCTTCGACCGATTACTTATGCGAGCAACCATGAGAATATTTGTGGGGTAAGGCAATGCCTTTTCATACTTGAAGCTGCGCCATACGCCGATGGAGGAAGAGAGAGAGAAAAATAGAGTGTGAGTGTGACATTGAGCGGAGCGCCGAAGGATGACAAGTAAGAAGAAGAGAATGGACCGCTGCAGAGGCCATCGTTAGAGAGAGCCAACAGGGAGCGCGCCCCGCCAGCAGCAGCCACCCTCCCGCCCCCGCCCCCGCATTCTCTCAATCGTTTGGTTTGGTGGCTGAGTACTGAGTCGGCCAAAGGTCGCGTGTTAGTCTCGTCATCTTATGATCCTTGGCGGCTTGGCGGCGTCAGTTTATCTTCTTCTTTTGCCAGAAACCAGGCTTCAACAATGCCAGACCTGTCCATCACATCCCCCGTCGCTCTCGAATCTAAAGGCGTCACTGTCCGATTCGATGACGAGTGTATCCTCATTCCGGACCCCCAACCTCGCTCACGCATGTCAAGACTTCTAATTAGTCCATCATCTTTTATTTTCAAACGAAGACATTCCCAGGACCCCTCTTCTCCAACCTCTCCTCATGACTGTAATGCTCCCCTTGCCCCTCCTCCCCCCAGACCCGCGTAAGCTCCGTTTTTATCTCTACCAACAACTTCCACACTTATAGCCTTTTTCTCTTTTAAGACTTTCAAGAAAATTCAGCCTCAAGGAGAATAAG
>QFDX01001272.1:0-25598 GCA_003315875.1 Lactifluus piperatus
AGCAAGAACAACTCAAAGAGGAAATAGAGCGCCGTAAGACCAAGGGTCAAACCGTTGATCCCGATTCTTTGCCAGCCGCGTCGCTGACCTCGAGGCCGAGGCCTATCGTCAGGAGGAGGATGTCCTCGCCACCTATGGTATGCTTATGCAAAATTCCGAAGGTGCCGATCCTCGTATCGCCCCCCTCCGTCGCGCACTCGCCGTGTGGGGCCTTACGGCAGACGGCATTGGCGTTCTTTCTACCCATGGTACCAGCACACAAGCGAACGAGAAGAACGAGACGTATATGTGGAATACGATATTGAAGACACTCGACCGTACTGCTGGCAATGCTGTCCCTATTATGGCACAGAAGAGTCTGCTAGGCCACTCGAAAGGAGGTGCTGCAGCCTGGCAGATGGCAGGTCTCCTTCGGTCGATAGCGAGCGGGACAGTTCCCGGCAACCGCAATGCCGACAATGTCGATGTTCTTTTCCAGCAGCACTTGTTTCCTCTCATCATCCCACTTCCGCTTAACCACCCTTAGAAACACATGGCCTGCCCACTTAAATTGACCTCCCCTTAGTTTTACTTAGTCATTGCTTAATATATTTCACTATCTCGGCATTGTCTTAATCCACTTAAACATCTCTTAGTCTACTTAAGTTGTAATTTTAAGCAGATTTTAAGTGAAACTTTTTTAAGTGGTATTAAGAGGCATTAAGTCATTTTAAATGGATTGATTTTTTCCTGATGCTCGCGTCGTCCTCGATGTCCTCGCATCATCCTCACTGTCCTCGCATCGTCCTTGCTGTCCTCAGGCCATCCTCGCTGTCCGTGCACGCCAGCGTAATGCAGGCAGAAGCCCATTGCAGCCCACTGGCCAATGCCAATGGCTTGCCTTGCTTGAACGCCGGTGCCCATGTCGCAAAGTCGAAACGCGCGACCTTGACGCGATGAAATGTGCTGTGAAGCGCACAGGAACAGGGAGGGGCATCCCCAACAAGGGGACACACAACGACGAGGGGCACTTCCCTCACCCGTGCCGGCCCTCGCACGCTCCTCTGGTCCACCCCACACATGTGCACGTCCTTCGCGCTTGCCGCCGACACGCATGAGCTCCCGCTTGCCCTGCACACCGCCAAGCGTGGCCCACGTACACTCTTCTAGCCGGGCGATCTACACTGTGTCATGCTCACACCACACCCATGCCATGCCGCAACGGCACCAAGACCTGGAGGGCAGCGCACAGTCAGTACCAACAGCCTCAAAAGGCTACTCACCGTCTGCCGCCGTGCCACGCGACTCGCATCCCGAACGCACAGTCCACGCGTACCGATTGGAGACGACGCCCCGCCTACTGTACGCCAGGAAATGGCAGTGGCTACGAGGGGCCACCAAAGGAGATTGAGAGGGCGAGCCGGGGATCATGTGCTATGCATCAGAAATGGGGGCCCTGTCAAGTCAGCTATGCTAGTGAGAGATGATATAGTATACGCACGGAAGAATAAAGTGTCAGTAGGTTCCCAGTGATACAGTAGGAACCGAATTTGGGATGGCCACCCAAATGGCTCCCACAGAGCACGACAGTGGTGCTGCAGCCCTAGACAGGGAGGAGAAGAGGTTAGTTGAAAAAAAAAAAAAACCGGATACTACGAACGTCCCGCATGACCCATGCGGACGTTACAATGTGTTGTCGACTTAGAGGAATCCTGGGCTGTCGATTTTCAACAATCACATGACTAGCACATACAACCACAAACAAGAAGCGACCCAAGCGACCCAATCGTGTCCTGTCCCGTCGATTTTCAACAATCACATGACTATGCAACAACCACAAACACAATGAAAAAATTGCGGACTCACTCACCTCGCACTAAGGTCGGGATAACTTGGCAAGTTTTTTTTTTGTCTGTTTCTTGTTTTATCGAATAACTAACCATTTCTCTTCTTTATTTAGAAATATAAATTTTTACTAATGACAGGCTGAGGCAATGCGACTCGCGTGTCAAATCACACCATGGATCTGCCACCGCCCAAACTGCTACTGCCAGTGATGGCCTCTCCTCCCCGTCCAAATGGGATGTGAGGGGTTTTGGGGGGTTAAGAGACCCCAAGGAAGTACCAGGAGGCCCGGTAGGGTACCCATGGGGTAAGCACCTGAAATGCCCAACCTGCACCTCATCACTAACCACACACACACTTCAAAACAGGAAATGCTGCCACGACGCCACGAGTGTGAGGATGAGGACTGCCACGATGCAAGTGTGAGGACGAGGACCGCCACAGCACGAGCCTGAGGACGAGGAGGCCACAGCGCGAAGGCGAGGACCGCCACGGCACGACCACGAGGATGAGGCTGGCCACAACATGAGTGTGGCCACAGCGCGAGTGCGGGGACGAGGACCACCACGGTGCGAATGCGAGGACAAGGACCGCCACAGCACGAGCCCGAGGACGAGGATGGCCACAGCGTGAATGCAGGGACGAGGACCGCCACGGCGCGAGCACGGAGCACGAGGACCACCACGGCGCGAGTGCGGGGACGAGGACCGGCGCGAGCGTGAGCCCGAGGACCACCATGGCACGAGCACGAGTACGAGGACCACCACAGCGCGAGTGCGAGGACCGCCACGGTATGACTGTGAGGACCGCCATGGTATGACTGTGAGGATGAGGATGGCCACAGTGTGAGTGCGGGGATGAGGACCACCACAGCACGCGACAACAGTGGGGACGTGGCAGGCTGGGAATGGGCTCATGGAGTGGCGTGGTGCACTCTTTACTATATGCTATATCCATTTGTATTTCTCTAGATGCCAATTACAACCTGTTTAACATTATCACTTTTTGCAACTTGCCCACTTGTGAGCACTGGTCAACACAAAAGGAACATGAACTTTCTAGAATTTCGACATAGCTTGTCATCTTGCAACTTTCAGGACTTTTCCAGCTTGTACAAGCTTGTACAAGCTTGCACAAGTCCCGAAAAGAAAAGTGTATAAATACTGATGGGCCCCTCCCTCCAACCTTGCTCAATGTGGACAAGGCTACTACTCGCAAACGTTTCGAGGCAGTGTACACCATCATCCGCGATGACCTCCTTGCTGACTTCCGCAAACATAACATGCCCGAGGAGATCGTTGACTATTACCGACGCGTTCGTACTCCCATCATCCTTTTCTCTGTCCCCATCGTCCAAACCATTCGATAGAGCATGGATTACAACGCCTCCGGTGGAAAACTGAATCGAGGAATGAGCGTCGTCGACTCGGTGGCTATCCTCAAGGGTCGCGAACTTACAGAGGCAGCGTACTTCAAGGCAGTCGTCCTTGGCTGGTCTGTTGAATGGGTTCGTCTCTTCTCTTTTCTCCCCCGTCCTCCACACATCACTGACCGCCCACTCACTCAAGCTCCAAGCCTACTTCCTCGTTTCCGATGACATTGTGGACAACAGCATCACACGTCGTGGCCTGCCTCGCTGGTACCGCGCTGAGGGTGCTGGCCTTACGGCTGTAAATGTCGCACTTATTCTGGAAGGCGCAATCTTCCAAATGATTCGTAAGCACTTCCGTAACGATCTATTTTATGCCGATCTCATGCATCATCCCCCCTCATTATTGACCGTCATGTAAGCCACTATAATAGGTCTCTTATCAAACTCAAATGGGTCAACTCGTTGACCTCATCACTGCTCCCGAAGATGAGGTTGACCTTTCCAGGTTCGAGAGGAGAGGTACGATGTCTTCGCTTTCTTCTGATCTCACATCTTCATTTCCAGTCCATCCACAGACACGGGACAATCGTCATCTACAAGACAGCCATCTACTCCTTCTACATCCCTGTCGCGCTTTCCCTACTCCTCTGCGGTTTCCCCGTCGTGAAGAAGGACCCATCAGACCCTGACTACTATAAGCTCGCGCTAGACATCCTCGTTCCCCTCGGCGAGTACTTCCAAATCCAAGACGACTACCTAGACTATGCCGGATCGCCAGAGCAGATCGGCAAGATTGGGACGGATATCTTGGATAATAAGTGCTCGTGGTGCATCAACACGGCCCTCGCCCAAGCCAATCCTAACCAGCGCGCGATACTCGACGCCAATTACGGTCGCAAGGATGATGAAGCGGAGGCATGCGTGAAGGCTATCTTCAGTGAGGTTGGCGTCGATGAACTGTATGCGCAGTACGAGCAAGAGGCGTACACGCGGATCAATGCACTTATCGACGCTGTTCCGGAGGTAAGGAGTCCCTGTAGTGAGGCTGTACTTCAAGGTGCGGTAATCTTGGAGAAGATCTACAAGCGCAAAAAGTAAATCATTTTGACCTTGCATAAACCGCTTCTATACTGTCCCTTTGTATTCTTCTCTGGCATGTTGGCATGTATTTTATATAACAAAATAAACAACTTAGACAAGCAGCGCCTCTTCGTGCACTGCGAGAGCATGATAATGTCATTTTCAGATGGCGCCTGCCACCGGGATCTCCCAATAATCGGAGACAATCGAGGACGCAGTCACGGTACTGCACACGTGATGTGGGCGCGAGCCGCGGTCGAATGCCCCCAAATCGAGTAACTTCGTAAGTTTTCTTACAACAATGGCATTAAGCACAATCAGGTTTCTCTCGCAAAACGGTAAGATATGAACCCCAAGCCCCGGGTCAACTTCAAGCTTGACTACAAACTTTCGGCCCCGTCTGGGATCCAGAACCAGAACCAAGGAAGCGGCGTCTCAGCGAGTCAGCGCCAGCTACTATATTCTTCGTGTATGTGCTGGCGGGGCCCGGGTAATAACACTCAATTATGTGAGGGGATGAGAGGTCAATTGGGCGCGTTGAGCAGCGGCGGGTGATAACAGAGGTATTGTATGTTCAACTTCAAATTTGCCACATCGTAATCGGTCATGTTGACAGCCCCGATGTCTGGATTGAGACTGTCTCCAGGGAGAAATGTGTGTTGTAGACTCGGAGAGGCAGCACTGGCGAGCCAGGACTGCGAGTCTGTTGTCAACTACTAGTATGACTCGGATGAACGATGCTCTTGACCTCCCCTCCACTTTCCTCACGTTACACAACATTCAAGGTGTAATCGGCCTCGTGCGTCAGAGAAGCTCCCGTTTCACAATGCGTATCTAGCGTAGACGTGGGCAGAGGCAGTCACGGTGCGTACCTCCAAGTTCAGTTGAATATGCTTTATGATTATCGCGAGTGCAGTTGATACCCCACGCCGACGTAATCTTTCTCGAAAGAACCTAGCCTAGTTTATGTTATGGCCCAAACGCAATGCCTTCGCGCATGCCGATGCCCCACGCGCTTCCCTACTTACCCTCACGCATCTCGCCCTACCGCACGCGCTCCTCGCTGTCTATAGTATTTAGACGCAGACGGCGCTGCGATGATCGCCCACTCCACCGTGACACACGTATCTCCAGTCTTCAGGGTGGACTGTCGCATCCTCTTCCTCCTTCCCTTCATTGCACCACCTCCGCCTCAATAAACACCCAGGCCGTCCCATCTGCATCACGCAGTCCACGCAGCGATACAGAAAGGGTAGAAACGTCTGTGTGAACCGGGAGAGCAGGTTTTCCCGGCAAATGAACGGGCCCCGGACTACGAAGGCAGCCACGGAACTCGGAAACAGAAACTGCGTTCTCCGCGTTCAGTCGCAGGTTCTCTTCCAACACGCAAAGCACGCCGCCATGTATCCGCATGTTAACGGCACTGGGGAGGGATGACTTAGATGGGACACTGTAAGGACCGTTCACGTGTTGAGCTCGGAACGGAACGAAACCTCGGAACGGAACCCCAGAACGGAACGGAGCACGACGACGGAGCGCCCAACCCCGAGGCTCGAGACGACGGTCCCCGCTTAGCGCGCAGCGCGTGCCTCTCCTATACCCCCACGAGCACATCCAACTGTCTCGTAGACGGCGCTCTGGACCCCTCAAGATGCTCCTAGGACGTCAGGAGTGTATTATACGAAGTTACCCGTCACCTTATCTCTCCTCCTTTACTTACCACTTATCGCTGCTTTGTTCATTCCCTTATTCCCCCCTGCTCCATCCACTGTCTCTGCGATCCAATCAGCCCCCAAGCCGCCCTAGAATACCCCCATTTAGCCAAGTTTTTCTGTCATTAATCGCGTCGAAGGACAAATCGACCGCCGGCGATGTCCTGGCCCAGACGGCGACTCGCCCCTTCAGTTATTATTGCTACGCTACTTACAACAGAGGACAATCTACCAATTTTAGGACGCCTCGAAGCTTATTTAAACCCTCTAGTTACCCTCGAATGGAGATTATATCACAGCGAGCACTGCTTGCGTCGCACTCGGAAACCATCTGTGTTATCCATTCTTTTCCTGGGCCCTCTTTCCATCTCTTCTCTCTCCATTCATTTTTTTCTCACCGCCAACTCCTGAGCTCACTTTACAACGCCTAGACGAGCAAATGAGTCACTCAAGTTGGGAAATGACTTGCAGATACTCGGCGCATCATTGTTTCTTTTCCCTTATCTTATCTCCGACCGCTCGAAGTGACACGTGTCCAAAGTCACGCTATATTGAACACAAATTACTTCCTCTTACTACTCTTTTCGAACAATTATTTCAAAAAGAAAGATTCAATTTGAGCCGGAGCTGTCAGCCACTATTAAATACCACAATCATTATTTAGGTTATCCCTATTACATCTACCAGCTCGACGGGCCAAACTTTCCACCTTCAGGGACATTCAAGTATGGTATACCAGCGTAGTCCGCCGTCCTTGTGTACACTGTATTTCCCCACCATGCCCGAATCGTGTTTAACCCGATCGTCCCATTCTTTGGATATTGGAGCGCGAAGAATATGACAATGACACCGATGGCATATCCTGCATCCAATCCGCCAGACAACAGATCTGGAGAAAGAAAAGAAATTTTAGAAATGACGGACTCCTTTGGGCGGCTAGAAAGTAACTACAGTTGTACTTTAACCACCAGCCAGGGTAGCGGCGACGGATGTTGTAGTTGAAGAGGAGGCCGATGGGCAATTGTGCCACGTAGAGCAGAGGAGTGGCAGCCGGAATAAACCCGGCGCCACCGAAGATGACCGGAAAGTTGAGATATCTAAGAAATGTCATTTTATATTTCTTGTGGAGTATCCACTGGATAATTGGGGCAACAGCACCGGCCACGAAAGAGAAGACAACGGTGTAGTACAATTGACCGTGCGAGAAGATACGCTGTGGTCCAACAACACCCCACTATAGGAAAAATATTAACAGGTTACATAAAACAGCAACAATAATAGTGACTCACGATGATAGATGCAGTACCAAACACATGCGTTACAGGGCAAGTGAAGTTGTCCTTTTGATTAGGGCCGCAAAGATCATCGATATGAGAGAACATCCATTCCTGTACACCAAGCTGCACAGTGCTGCTAACGATCGTACCAATGATCAGGGAAACAAACATCAACCTGGGTGGTATCTTCATGTAGTGACCGAGTTTCATAGTAGAGGTGAATGATAATGCCTGATACTTGGTGATGGAACCCCAGGTCTTGAACATCATCATCGCAATTGGCCGGCCAGGAAGCACATATCCAATGATCAGTTCCGTAAATACATTAAGACCAATCCCAATATTTGTCATCGCCTCAATCACTCCGATAGGGACAGTAAACACAAATGCTGAACATAGGAATAATCATTAGCGAGAATGCACTTAGGTGTATCTAGCAGACACACCGATGATGAGGGCAAGCACGAATCCCCACACAGGAAGTTCCGTATCCCATATTTCAATAGTAATGACACCGAATACGAATGTGATCACTGTGAAACACGTTATATTACAAGCACGTCTGGCGTCGGTGATTACTGCACGCACAAAATGTCAACAAATACCACCAATTGGGGACCCCCTTGTAAACAGACATGAGATGTGCATGGACGTCAGGCTGATCCCGGAGCGAATAACGACTTTGAATCCAGATCGTCTTGCCATTGTACAGAATCGTGTGCACGACGAGAGCGGTAATTGATGCGAACGAGAGACCGTAAAGGACGACAAATGACGCTGGGAGGAAGAGAGGGCTGTAACCCTGGTATTCCTGCGAGTTGAAGGAGCCATCTGTGTTGATGACGCGGGAGATATTGTAGATGTTTCCTGTGTTATCAAACACTTGGGAGGAGATCAACGGGAGGTGAGCGCTGTACCAAGCGTTGGAATACTACAGGGATCTAGTCAGATGGGTGAAGCGAAAGGAGGAGCGAGGGCTGACATAGATAATAGGGAGGAGAATCCAGTAGAAAAAAATGACGCCAAAGCCAACGTTCGCAACCGACCACCATGGGGTGATGAGGGGAGAGCCTTCGAAGGCAGTAATTTGACCCCAGTCAAATGTTATGACACCCATACCAAGGCCATGAATAACACCAAATAACTGGTTGACCTTGATGTTGTTGGGGGCGATCCAGCAGGCCCAGGAAAAATATGAGAGTGCTGTGAAGAGGTAAGATGGCAAGAAATCTATGATGATGCGAGTTATGAGAAAGGGCAGATCTACAATGCGGGGTAAGACCTGACTGTAAAAGAAGTAGCCGATGAAGACATAGGTGAAAAACCGCGTTCGAGAAATACCACCACTTGCGTAATCACCAGTTGTCTCTTGGGAGTGCAAAGTATTGAAAATGGCGGCGAAGGCGAGTAGCCTTGGCCAAATCATGGATGACGGCGCGACAAGGATGGGTGTACAAACTCCACCGATGGAGTAGCCAATCATCTGGGTCGATATGACTAGCAACCATTGATCTGTTTTGGTAAAGAAGCTGATGAATAGTTGGGAATGGAAGGCTTCTAGAATTGGAACGAACATATAAAGCTAGGGCGCTGATCGTAAAAGACCCTCTGGACAGAAGTAATATTAAGCTAGAAGACGCGTGAGTGTTACTGCATGACATAATTTGTCAAAGTTGGTCCCTACAGCGAAAGTAGCTCGGATGGCGGGAGTGGCAATATTACTGGCGATGACGTGTTCTTTAATTGTGAATGGCCCAGGGTTGAGTGAGATTCCAAAAAGCGAAACATTAGGCATACAGCGAGCCCATCCCTTGCCAATGGGGAAAATAAGAAGCAGAGGGACGATCTGTTTGAGGGACTTGGATTAGCACAAGCAGAAATGCTGCAACGAGAATCGAAGACGGGCATCGGAGAATCCAACGGATGGGTATCTGAAGTATAAGAACTGATTGACGGAAGAGACAAGGATTGCGAAAAAGAGACCAATGGCCCATGCGCGAAAAGTAGATGAACGCATCACTGGGTCATCTGTGTTGGCCACAGCGGACCTGACTTCAGGATACGGTGATTCATCTAGGAGTAGACTCGCTGTAGGATCAAAGTTGGGGTCGCCGAAGTCATCGAGAGAGATGTCCTGCAGAAGTCCGAGTTGATGAGTTCGAATCGACCAATCCGAGAAACGAAAGAGGAAAGTGGACTGACTTCGACCCTTCTAGGGTGCTCTGAGTCACGCCACTCGATATCAATGGAGCTCTTCACGTCTCCGCAGAGGCACATATTAACCTGGTCGCAGATTGCTGCCATAAGCACTCACAACGGAGGTGTTTCTGGCTTGATTCACAAGGGGAAAGGACAAGGAGGGTGAACGTGGTCTCGGCATGGGATTTTAAGCAAAGCAATCGACATACGAAACAAAGTATCTGGCACGGGATGTTGTATTCAAGCTCTCCTGTGGGATGACCGCGGACCCACATCCAGGGAAACGTCGGTCAAAGTAGGGGTTTGTCCATGCGTACAAGCGTGAGGAGCCAAGGAGTTCCCCCAGTTTCCCGTACAGTATGGTTGATCATTGGATTCCTCGGCAAATTCCGAGGCCGGTGTCGTACCATATCCTCGCCTTCGAGGATAGTAAGAGTATAGTCCTTCCATTTGTTGGTTCGTCCAGAAAGAAGGTACTGTCGGAGGGAGTCACAATATTGTGGTTCGCCTAAAATAGAAGTCTCTACCTTGGAGTGCCAGTGAGCCTACTAAAATGAGTCTGGGTCACACACATCCAGTATGTGCGCAGTCACAAGACTCCTTCCATTCCAAAAAAGTATTGTTGCCACCAGGAAGGGCTAGACTACAGATGCGCGTGCACATGACTGGATATGAGAGTGATTGTGATAAATTTTTGATGTGGAAAGGTGCCCGAGCTTGCCTGGGTGGAGTGAACTACAGTGCAGAATGGGCCCAATGGGGGAGCGCAATTCGGTTTGTAACAAGTGCCACCGACGCACAAACAGCGCTCGTGATAACGTTTCTTATCGCCCGACAGCTAAGATTCAATCTAACGACATAGGAACAAGGAACAATAGAATATTTCTGCTGCTGTGACATAGGCTATCACTCCGAGAGAAGAGATACAGTATGAGGACACAGTGTATTTATGTCTGGTGTGGTGAAAGGAATGAAATATTGGGTCTCCACGGACTGCACTGGTAGCCTTGCATACTCTAGGCAAAGTTAGCTTAGTGATTTCGTCGAACTGGCACAAATATGGGAACAATGCTGTGCCAACGAAGGCCTGGTCCTGGTCCAAAACTCCAAGGAGCAGAGGCTGCAGAGCCAATTGTGCAATCCATCCAAGAGTCGAGCACAGAGAAGAAGTTATAAAAGTACTCAGAGGGAAGTTTCCAGCGAAAGCTAAGATCTACGAGCTCATTGCTGTCATGATTGGATCATCGATCAACAGGTGTTTCGATCAGGGAATCGCACGGCAGCTGGGGAGGAGACCGAGACTCGGAAGCGTGTTGGGAAAAAGGTTCCTTACTTCGAGATAAGGAAGCAACATAGCTAGAGCTTTTTGGGTTTGATTATAATTAACTCTGCTTTTAAGCCTGAACAAATTTGGTATCCGTGAACGCGTGAACGCGTGAACACCCGCTGGTGACAGGCAAGGGAGCAGTGAGACCACGTGACGTTCCAGGTGAGACCAAGCAGTGCATGGATCGGACGCATGAACAAACGCAAAGTAATTGTGATACGAATCGTACGATGGGAAGTGAGCAGGTACGAATATGAAGATCGATATTGATCAATGGTCTAGTAGTGAGGCCCTTCATTCGTACTATTAGTGACATCGAAACAAACCACGGTGACAGGGCCACGGTCGGAGTGCGTTAAATGAAGACTGGTGAGATGTTCTAACATCCAGCAACCTCCACGGAGATGTTATGGGGAAAGAGTTAGAGAAGAACGCCACGGAATCCAGTTCAAGTGATCGCTAGATGATGGATAATACGATCACCAGTCACTGATGAAGTCCATAGAAGTTGAGGGAGATACGAAGTTCGTTGGACTGCGACTGCGCAGGAAGATCTTAAGACAAAAGATGCCTCGTCGCACACTTCTTATCACCGATCATGACAGTGACTGTACGCTTCGATCTCAAAACAGCACACATTTCAGCGCTTCAAATGGTCCTCATCGCATCTCATATTCAAATCTTTGGCATTGTTTGCCCTGTCACGCCATCCCAGTTGCTACTTCACCGACTCTCGCTGTTGCCTCTTTCCCTCCAACCCTTCTCAACAAGAACTACTTCCCTGCAAACGTTCGAGACAGTGTACACCATCGTCCGCGATGACCTCCTTGCTGACCTCCGCAAACATATAATGCCCGAGGAAGTCGTTGAGTATTACCGACATCTTCGTACTCCCATCATTCTTTCTTCTGTCCCCATGGTCCAAACCACTCGATTGAGCATGGACTGCAACGTCCCTGGTGGAAAACTGAATTGAGGAATGAGCGTTGTCGATTCGGTCGCAATCCTCAAGGTCACGAACTTATAAAGGCAGAGACTTCAAGGCAGCCATCCTTGGTTGGTTTGTTGAATGGGTTCGTCTCTTCTTTTTTCTCCCAACATACATCGCTGACCGCCCACTCACTCAAGCTCTAAGCCTAGTTCCTTGCTTCGGACGACATTATGGACAACAGCACCGTCCGTCGTGGCCTACCCTGCTGGTACCGCGTAGAGCTTATTGGCCCTATGGCTGTAAATGTCGCAATTATTCTGAAGGGCGCAATCTTCAAAATGCTTCGTAAACACATCCGCAAAGATCTATTTTATGCGGATCTCATGGACCTCCTGCACGACGTACGTCATCCTCCCTTCATTACTGACCTTCACTATAATAGGTCTCTTATAAAACTGAAATGGGTGAACTCGTTGACCTCATCATTGCCCCCGAAGACAGGGTTAACCTTTCCAAGTTCTCTCTCTCGAGGTACGACATCCTCTCTTTCTTCTGATCTCCATCCTCATTTTTAGTTCATCCATAGGCACAGGACAATCGTCATTCACCAGACAGCCATCTACTCCTTCTACCTCCCTGTCGCGCTTCCCCTGCTCCTCTGCGGTTTCCCCGTCGTGAAGGACCCAGCAGACCCTGACTACCATAAGCTCGCGATGACGTCCTCGTGCCCCCGGGTGAGTACTTTCAAATCCAAGATGACTACCTAGACCATGCCGGAACGCCAGAGGAGATCGGCAAAATTGGCACGGACATCTCGGATTACAAGTGATCGTGGTGCATCAACAGTGCCCTCGCCCAAGCCAATCCGCTATTCTCGACGCCAATTATGGTCGCAAAGATGCTGAAGCAGAGGCACGCGTGAAGGCTAGCTTCAGTGAGGTTGGCGTCGATGAACTTCATGCACAGTATGAGCAAGATCCGTACACGCGTATTAATGCACTTACCGACGCTGTCCTGGAGGTAAGGAGTCCCTGTGGTGAGTCTGTGCTTCGTCGTGCGGTTTTCCGGGTATTCTTTAAGATCTACAAGCGCAAGAAGTAGATGATTTTGACCTGCCAGTACCGCTTTCGTAGTATTCCTTCGTATTCTTCTCTGCTATGTATTCTATATAAACAAAATAAACTATAGACATGCAGCGTCTCTTTGTGCACGGCGAGAGCAGGGGTATTGTCATAATTCATATTGGCGTCTGCCTCCGGCATCTCCCGAAGTCGGAGCGACAAATAGAGGATGCAATCACGGTACTGCACACGTGATGTCGGCGCCATTAAGGTAACCAAGAAAGCGTACAACGCCACTCTCCCTTGGAGGCTTTGACCGCGACCCCGTCTGTGATCGAGAACCAGAAGCAAGGAAGTGGCGTCTCAGTGCCAGCTATTCTTCGTGTATGTGCTAGCGAGGCCCAGGTAATGACATTCAATTATGTGAGGCGATGAGAGTTGGGCACGTTGAGCAGCGGCGGGTGCCAGTGATAATAGAGGTAGGTTCAACTTTAAGTTCGCCACATCGTAATCGGTCATGTTGATGGTCCCGGTGTTTTGATTGAGACCGTTTCCAGTGGACAAATGGGTGTTGTGGACTCTGAGAGGCGGCACTGGCAAGCCAGGGCGAGTCTGTTGTCAACGATGACTCAGATGCATGATGTCCTTGACCCTCTGCTCCACAAAGCGTATCTAGCGTAGACGTGGGCCGAGGCGGTCACGGTGTGTACCAGCAACTTCAGTTGAATATCCATTAGTGATTATTGCGATGGAGTGCAGTTGATACCCCACACCGACGTGACCTTTCTCGACAGAACATAGCCTAGTCTAGGCTATGGCCCAAACACAAATCCTTTGCGTATGCCAATGCCCCTCGCACTCCCTATTTACACTCACGCACCTCGCCCTACCGCACGCGCTCCTCGCCGTCTATAGTACCTGGACGCAGACAGCGCTGCAATGATCGACGCCCCACACGACCCGTCAGTATTTCCAGTCTTCAGGCTGGACCGTCGCACCCTCTTCTTCCTCTTCATTGCACCACCTCCGCCTCCACTAAACGCCCAGGACACCCAATCTGCACCACGCTGTCCACGCAACGACACAGAAAAGGTAGAAAAGTATGCGTGAACCGGGGGAGCAGGTTTTCCTGGAAAATGAACAGGCCCCAGATCACGAAGGCAGCCACGGAACTCGGAAACAGAAACTGCGTTCTCAGCGTTCAGTCGCAGCCTCTCTTCCAACACGCAAAAGCACTCCGTCATTTATCCACAATTGAACGACACTGGGGGGAGGATGACTTGGATGGGACGGAGATCGTACCTGGCTCGAGCAAGCACTGTAAGGTCCGTTCACGTGCTGGGCTCAGAACGGAACGAAACTTCGGAACGGAACCCCGGAACGGAACCGAGTACGACGACGGAGCGACCAGAGGCCCCCGAGGTGATTTCGAGACACGACGGTCCTTACCTCGCGCGCAGCGCGTGCCTCTCCTATACCCCCACGAGCACATTCAATTGTCTCCTCGACGACGCTCTGAAACCCCTCAAGATCCTCCCGGGACGTCAGAGGTGTATTATACGAAGTCGTCGTCATCTTATCTCTCCTCCTTTCTTACCACTTATCCCTGCTTTGTTCATTCTTTTATTCCCCTCTGCGCCACCCACTGTCTCTGCGACCCAATCAGACCACAAACCGCCTTAGAACACCCCCATTTAGCCACGTTTTCTGTTCTTAATCGCATCCAAGTACAAACCAACCGCCGGCGATGTCCTAGCCTAGACAGCGATTCTCTCGCCCCTTCAGTTTTATTATTGCCATGCTACTTACAGTATAGGACAACGTGCCTATTTTAGGACGCCTCGAAGCTTATTTAAACACTCTAGATACCCTCGAATGAAGATCATATCACAGCGAGCACTGCTTGCGTCGCACTCGGAAACCACCTGTGTGATGTGCGATCTATTCTTTTCCCTCTTTCCATCTCTTCTCTCTCTATTCATTTTTTCTCTCACCGCCAACTCCTGAGCTCACTTTACAATGCCTAGACGAGCAAATGAACCACTCGATGTTGGGAAAAGAGTTGCAGATACTCGGCGCGTCATTGTTTCTTTCCCTTCCTTATATTATCTCTGACCGCTCGAACTCATAAACGTGTCCTAAGTCACGCTACACTGAACACATATTACTTCGTCGTACTACTCTTTCGAACATTTCAAGAAGAAAGATTCATCAATTTGAACCAGAGCTGTTGGTCACTATTTATTAAATATTACAATCGTTATTCGGGTTATCCCTATCACATCTACCAGCTCGATGGGCCAAACTTTCCACCTTCAGGGACATTCAAGTACGGTATACCAGCGTAGTCCGCAGACCTTGTGTACACTGAATTTCCCCACCATGCCTGAATCGTATCTAACCCGATCGTCCCATTCTTTGGATATTGGAGCGCGAAGAATATGACAATGACACCGATGGCATAACCCGCATCCAATCCGCCGGACAACAGATCTGGAAAGGAAAGAAATCAGAAGTTATGAGCTGCGTGAGGCGGTGAGAAAAGTAACTACAGTTGTATTTTAACCACCAGCTGGTGTAGCGGCGACGGATGACGTAGTTGAAGAGGAAGCAGATAGGCAACTGTATCACGAAGACCAGAGGAATAACAGGCGGAATGGCAGAGATTCCACCGAAGATGACAGGAAAGTTGACATATCTAAGAAAAGTCATTTTATACTTCTTGTGGAGTGTCCACTGGATAATTGGGGCAACAGCACCAGCCACGAAAAAGAAGACTAGGGTGTAGTACAGCTGACCGTGCGAGAAGATGCGCTGTGGTCCAACAACACCCCACTATAGGAAGAACATTAACAGGTTACACAAAACCGCAACAATGATAGTGACTTACAATGATAGACGCAGTACCAAACACATGCGTACCAGGGCAAGTGAAGTTGTCTTTTTGATTAGGGCTGCAAAGATCGTCGATATGAGAGAACATCCATTCCTGCACACCGAGCTGCACAGTGCTGCCAACGGTCGTACCAACGATCAGGGAAACAAACATCAACCTGGGTGGTATCTTCATGTAGTGACCGAGTTTTAAAGCAGAGGTGAATGATAGTGCCTGATCCATGGTGATGTAACCCCAGGTCTTGAACATCATCATTGCAATTGGGCGGCCAGGCAACGCATATCCAATGATCAGTTCCGTAATCACATTAAGACCAATCTCAACGGTTGTCATCGCGGCGGTCACTACAACGGGGACAGTGAACACAAATCCTGAACATAAGAATGATCATTAGCGAGAATGCACTAGGTGTATTCAGTAGACACACCGATGATGAGGGCAAACACGAAACCCCACACAGGAAGTTCCGCATCCCAAACTTCGATGGCCATGACACCGAATATGAATGTGATCACTGTGAAACATGTTATATTACAAGCATATCTGGCGTTGGTGATTACTGCACGCACAAAATGTCAACAAATACCACGAATTGGGGACCTCCTTGTAAACAGACATGAGACGCGCGTGAATGTCAGGTTGATCCCGGAGCGAGCGACGACTTTGAATCCAAATCCTCTTCCCATTGTACAGAAACGTGTGCACAACAAGAGCAGTAATTGATGCGAATAAGATACCATAAGAGATGGCAAATGATGCCGGGAGGAAGAGAGGGCTGTAAGCCTCGTATTCCTGTGAGTTGAAGGAGCCATCTGGATTGATGATGCGGGAGAGATTGTAAATGTTGCCCGTGTTATCGAAAACTTGGGAGGAGATTAATGGGAGGTAAGCACTGTACCAAGCATTGGAATACTGCATGGATATAGTCAGATGGGCAGAGCGAAAGGAGGACCGAGGACCGACATAGAGGATAGGGAGGATAATCCAGTAGAAGAAAATGGCCGAGAAGCCAATGTTGGCAACAGTCCACCATGGGATAATGAGGGGAGAGAATTGGAAGTTGGTAATTTGACCCCAGTCAAATGTTATGAGACCCATACCAAGGCCATGAATAACACCGAACAACTGGTTGACCTTGATGTTGTTAGGGGCGATCCAGCAGACCCAGGAAAAATATGAGAGTGCTGTGAAGAGGTAAGATGGCAAGAAATCTATGAGGATACGAGTTATGAGAAAGGGAAGATCTCCAATGCGGGGAAAGACCTGACTGTATAAAAAGTAGCCAACGAAGACATAGGTGAAGAACCGCGCTCGAGAAATACCACCACTTGCATTATCACCGGTTGTCTCTTGGGAGTGCAGAGTGTTGAAAATGGCGGCAATGGCGAGTAGGTATGGCCAAATCATGGATGACGGTGCGACAAGGATGGGTGCACAAATTCCACCGATGGAGAAGCCAATCATCTGGGTCGACATGACTAGCAACCACTGATCTGTTTTGGTAGAGAAGCTGATAAATAGATGGAAATGGGAGGCTTCGAGAGATGGGACACACATATAAAACTTGGGCGCTGATTGTAGAAGACCCTCTGGACAGCGATAATATCAAGCTAGAAGACGCGTGAGTGTTACTGCATGACATAGTATGCCCAGGTCGGTTCCTACAGCGTAAGCATTATTAAAAGAATATGGGATGCTGCCAGTGGCAATATTATAGGCGATGACGTGTTCTTTAATTGTGAATGACCCAGGGTTAAGTGAGATGCCAAGAAGTGAAACATTGGGCATATAGTGAGCCCATGCCTTGCCAATGGGGAAAATAAGAAGCAGTGGGACGATCTGTTTGAAGGACTTGGATTAGCACAAGCAAAAACATTTCAACGACAATAGAAGACGAGCCGAGGAAAATCCAACGGATGGGTATCTGAGGTAAAAGAACTGATTGACACCAGACACAAGGATGCCGAAAAAGAGACCAATGACCCAAGCGCGAAAAGTAGATGAACGCATCTCTGGGTCATCTGTGTTGGCGACAGCAGACCTGACTTCAGGATACGGTGATTCATCCAGGAATATCGTCGCTGTAGGATCAAAGTTGGGGTCATCGAAGTCATCGAGAGAGATATCCTGCAGAAGGTCGAGTTGATGAGCTCGATGCCAGGAACGAAAGAGGAAAGTGGACTGACGTCGACCCTTCCAGGGTGCTCCGAGTCACGCCACTCGATATCAACAGAGTTCTTCACGTCTCCGCAGAGGCACATGTTAAGCTGATCGCAGATTGCTGCCATGGGCATTCACAACGGGGGTGTATCTGGCTTGATCCACGAGCACAAGAAGCGGAAAGGACAAGGAGGATGAACGTGATCTCAGCACGGGATTTTAAGCAAAGCAGTCAACATAGAAACAAAGTATCTGGAATTCTCAGGACCGGATGCTATATTCAACTTCTCCTGTGGGATGACCGCGGACCCGACATCCAGGGAAACGTCGGTCAGAGGGTTTGTCCAGGCGTACAAGCCGCCGTCGTGAGAAGACCAGGAGATTCCCCAGTTTCCCGTACAGTATGATTGATTATTGTATTCCTCGGATCAAATTTAGAGGCCGGTGTCCTAGATTATCCTCGGCTTCGAGGATGAGGTTATAGTCTTTCCATTTGTTGGTTCTTGCGGAAAGGTACAATCGGAGTGAGTCACTATATTGTGGTGGCGTAAAATGTGAGTCTCTGCCTTGGGATGAGCTATTTAAAATGAGTGTGGATCACACACGTCCGGTATGTGCGTAGTCACAAGACTCCTTCCAAGAAAAGCATCGTTGTCACCAGGAAGGGCCAGAAACCCTGAGATGCGCCTGCACGTGACCGGAGATGAGAATGATCGTGATAAATGTTTGACGTGGAAAGGTGCCTGAGGCTTACCTGGGTGGAGTGGGACAGGTACCGCCGTGCAGAGTGGGAGAGCGCAATTCGGTTTGTAGCATGTGCTACCAATGCACGGACACCGCTTGTGAATGAAAGGAATGGAAATGTTGGGCACCACACACTGGACAGGGTTGCTTCAAGTTTCCGTACTCTAGGTTTAGTCATATCGTCGAACCGGCACAGATGTGGGAACAAAGCCGAGTGATCGCAAGGACTAGAGTGACAAGGATGTTGGGACGTGTAAATTCAAGAGGGTTCTCACGGCAGATTGGCAACGGAAGCTTGATGTTGATCCAAGGAGTAAAAACAATTTTTTTTTATGCATCCAAGAGTCGAACGCAGATAAGATAGAAGTGTTAAAAATACCAACTTCCTACGAGAGGAGTCGCCAGCGAGAGCCAAGAAGCCACTGCAGTCATAAATGAATCGTCGATTAAGAGATGTTCGGCCAAGGGGTTTGCACGGCAACTAGGGAGGAGACCGAAAGAGCATGTTGGGAGACAAGGATTCCTTTTTCAAGATAAAGAAGCAACGTAACTAGAGGTTTTAGGGTCGGGTTATCATTAAACCGGAACGAAGTTGGTATCCATGAACACCTGCGAGTGGCAGGCAGGGGTATTCATAGGGAGCAGTGAGACGTGCGAGTAGTCTCCTTGGAGACCAAGCGGCGCATGGACCGGACTAATGAGAAGCGTAAAATAATCGTGTGATACGATGGTAGCAGGTACGAATGAGAAGCCCATTTTGGGGATCAGTATTGATCAACGGCGATTGGTGAGGCCATTCAAACGTACTACTAGTGGCATCCAGATGCAGAAGAAGACTACGGTGACAGCGACACGGCCGGAGTCCATGCAACGCGTTAGTTCAAGACTGGTGCGAGGTTCTAACATCCAGTAACCTGCAACGAGATGTGATACGGAAAGAGCTAGAGAAAGCTACCACGGGACAAGAAGCAGAATCAAGGCATATTCAACTCAAAAAGGATCTCTAGATGATCATATACAAATGTGAATAATACGATCACCGGTTACCGATGAAGTCCACTGCCATGGAGCTAAGCTGCGCTTGACGGGAAAACCTATGGCCGATCACGACGGCGCGCTTCGATATCAAGAGAGCACAGGTTTCAACTTATCCAACCGGGTTATTGTTCATCCATTTTTACAGTCCACTTACTTTGGTTTCTCGTCGTTATTGCTAGAATGAGAAAAGGTCCGGTTACATGCATGTGCGCATACACGGAGTTAAGAACACTTAACGAGGGCGTGTTCTCGTGCCGAAAGCTGGTACAGGTGGAACGCTGTGATGGACCGCGGGGGCAGGGAATGGGAGAGCGCGATTCTTTTCGTGGAAGTCCTACTCATGCGCGGACATCACTCATGAATACGTTTCTAGTCCCCTGACAGTCAATCTGCAACCTCACAACATAAGAAACAAGAAACAATAGGATATTTCTGTCGCTGCGACATATGGGAACAAAGCCGTGCCAACGAATGCTTGATACTGGTCCAAGACCCCAAGGAGCAGAGCCAATTTGTGCGATCCATCAAAAGTCGAGCACAGATAAGAAAGAAGTAATAAAAATACCCAAGAGGGAAGTTGCCAGCGAGAGCTAAGATCTAAGAAGTCATTGAATAGGTGTTTCGACAGCCTGAGGAGGGTTTCGCACGGTAACTGGGAAGGAGATCGAAGAA
The DNA here is from genome assembly GCA_003315875.1 of Lactifluus piperatus. NCBI lineage: Eukaryota > Fungi > Basidiomycota > Agaricomycetes > Russulales > Russulaceae > Lactifluus > Lactifluus piperatus. The sequence continues at coordinate 20,294 of QFDX01001272.1, forward strand.
GCGTGTTGGGAAACAAGTTTCCTTGTTTCGAGACAAAAAAGCAACGTAACTAGAGCTTTTTGGGTTTGGTTATGATTAACTCGGCCTTTTAAGCCCGAACAAATTGGTATCCGTGAACGCGTGAACGCCCGCTGGTGACAGGCAAGAAATTACAGTAATAGGGAGCAGTTAGACCACGTGACGTGCCAGTTGAAACCAAGCAGTGCATGGATTGGACTCATGAACAAACGCAAAAATCGTACGATGGAAGACAGAAGGGAGTAAGGTACGAATGAGAGGACCAATATTGATCAATGGTGTACGTGTAGTAGTGAGGTCCTTCATACGTACTATTAGAGACACTTCGAAAGAATCGAAACAGACCACGGTGACCGGGCCACGGTCGGAGCTCATGATTAGTTGAAGACCGGTGCGAAATTCTACCAAAGCATAACCTCCAAGGAGATGTCATGGGTAAAGAGTTAGAGAATAACGCCGCAGGATTCAGTTCAAGTGACCTCCGGATGATGAATAATATAATCACCGGTCACTTATGAAGTCGATACAGGAGAGCTGAGGAAGCAGGAAGACAAAAGAAGCCTCGTGGCACCGATCATGACAGTGACAGCGCGCTTCGATCTCAAAAGAGCACACATTTCAGCGCTTCAAATGGTGTTCATCGCATATTCAAATCTTTCGCGTTTTTTACCCTGTCACGCCATTCTTGTTGCTACTACTTCACCCGGGGCTACTGCCTGCAAACGTTTCGAGGCAGTGTACACCATCGTCCGCGATGACCTCTGCTGACTTCCGCAAAGATAACATGTTCGAAGGAGTCGTTGACTATTACCGACGTGCTCGTTCTCCTATCATCCCTTCCTCTGTCCCCATGGTCCAAACCACTCGATAGAGTATGGGCTACAACGTCCCCGGTGGGAAACGGAAATCGAAGAATGAGCGTCGTCTCGGTCGCTATCCTCAAGGGTCGCTAGCTTACAGAGGCAGAGTACTTCAGGGCAGCCGTCCTTGACTGGTCTGTTGAATAAGTTTCGTCTCTTCTCTTTTCTCCCCCACGCTCCACACATCGCTTACTGCCCACTCGAGCTCCAAGCCTACTTCTTGTTCCCGACGATATTAATCATATTATGGACAACAGCATCAACCGTTGTGGCCAGCCTTGCTGGTACCGCGTAGAGGGTGTTGGCCTTATGGCCGCAAATGTCGCACTTATTCTGAAAGGCGCAATCTTCCAGATCCTTCGTAAACACTCCCGTAGCGATCTATTATATGCGGGTCTCATCGACCTCCCGCACGAAGTACATCATCCTCCTTTCATTACTGACCGTCATGTAAACCACTATAATAGGTCTCTTATAAAACTGAAATAAACCAACTCGTTTACTTCATCACTGCCCCCGAAGACAGGGCTGACCTTTCCAAGTTCTCTTTATCGAGGTACGACATCCTCACTTTCTTCTGATCTCACATCTTCATTTCAGTCCATGCACGGGCACAGGACAATCGTCATCTAAAATATAGCCATATACTCCTTCTCCTTCCTCCCTGTCGCACTTTCCCTGCCCCTCTGCGGTTTCCCCGTCGTGAAGAACCCATCACCGTCAGACCCTGACTACTATAATCTCGCGCAAGACATCCTCGCGTCGTTGGGAGACCAACTTGGCCACCAAGACTATGCCGGAAGGCCCGAGCAGATCGGCAAGATGGGCACGGTCATCTTGGATAACAAGTGCTCGTGGTGCATCAACACGGCCCCTCGCCCAAACCAATTCTAACCAGCGCGCGATTCTCGACGCCAATTATGGTCGCAAGGGCGGTGAAGCGGAGGTACGCGTGAAGGCTATCTTCAATGATGTTGACGTCGATGAACTCTATGCGCAGTGTGGGCAAGAGGCGTACACGTCACGGCGTGCATCAATACACTTATTGACGCTGTCCCAGAGGTAAGGAGCTCCTTTGGTGAGGGCTGTACTTCGTTGTGCCGTCTTCCGTGTATTCTTCTCTGGCATGTATTTTATATAACAAAATAGACGTGCAGCGTCTTTTTGTGCACCGCGAGAGCAGGTATTGCCATAATTTGATATTGGCGTCTGCCACCGGCACCGGCATCTCCCATTAGAACATGCACTCATGGTAAGTTGCTACACACGTGATGTGGGCGGAGCAGTGCAATTTACGAAAGCTTATTACGAAGTTACTCCTCGCTGGAGACGTTCGACCGCGGCCCCGTCTGGGGTACAGAACCAGAACCAGAATCAAGTGGCGTCGTAGTGCCAGCTATTCTTCTTCGAGTATGTGCTGGTAGGGCCCGGGTAATGAAATTCAATTATGTAGGGGATGATGTTGAGCGCGTTGAACAGCGGCGGATTGTATGGATTATAACCCATAGGTAGATCTTCAACTTTGCCACCATTGTAACCAGACTAAGTGCATCAAGCAAATTTAAGATTTTTTGGGTTTTCCTGCAGTGATGCATGGAGCTAAGCTTGGTAGGAAAATGAAAATGGGTAGAGTACTGCGCGCAACGGGAAGTCCTAATGTCAGTAACAACGGCGCGCTTCGATATCCAGATGCAAACCCGGTTATGGGTTCATCAATTTGTAGGTATAGACATCGAGTAGTGTACCGACGTTTTTGTGACATAATAGATGGGAGATAAGATCATGTGACCTTGCGTCACTTGTCCTGCATCGTCGTGCACGTGACGACGATTTTCGTAAAAATCTAGCTTCGCGCTAAGAAAAACTACTTTCTCGCTCACAAAACTTGTTTTTCGTCTTCTCCTGCCACCCTCTTTCATTTCCTGTGCACTCTGACGATGGCGGGACACAAAAAACGTGGGGCAAAACCGCAGAAATCGGATTTACTTCCGGCGGACCCCGCATATACTCAATCATCTTCGATGTCCGGGGCAGGGTCCCTACCCCTGACGGGTCAATACGTTGCCACTGAGCATGACGGCACCTTGCTGGTCCAGGAACCGGAAGGAGCCGAGGCCCTGTCCATCCAGCGCCGATCGATAAGATTACGTTCGGCGCAGCGGCAGACCCCACAGCCTTTGGCGCCGGCGCCGCAAAGGACTTTCTCTAAGACGATTCCCGGAAAGCAATACGAACCCGGATGGCAATACGAAATACAGCCTGAAAACAGTGACCCCGGCTTTCGCGATCCGCCCACTGGTGGCCCAGACGACGTGCATAGGTCTCATCCTGACGTCGCAGGTGGCTCTAGGGACACCGGCGACTCACAGGGTGCTACTGTCTCACGTTCGGACTGCCCTACGGTTGGGCGAAAGCGAGTCGCCACCAGCGACGCCCCAGGCTCGGCCCTGCGAGCCCAGCACACGGCAGCGCGTGCCCCATCCGGTCCCCTCCCGGCATCGCGCGCCGACTTCCCCTCCGACCACTGGGAGGAACCCCAGTCTACGCATTCGGGGGCGCATCTTAAGGGGGCGCATCGCAACTCTGCGTTCCGCATGAACGCGACCCCCTCTACCCAGGGGCTGGCCGACCACCACATCTGGTCCGCGGGGAGGACTTTGGCGCACTCATCGTCTCCTCCCTCAGCCGCCGCACGCCACCCCCTGCCCGCATATCCACCGCATCACACAGGAGCTTTAGGGAGGCCACTCCCTCACTCGCATCTCGGAGCACCCGAGGAGTGTAAGTCGCATTTCGCTACCTCGTTACCCGCAGGCTAACGGTCTTTACAGCTCCTTCGCACGCCCGCATCGCGGCCGCACATACCCACGCTGGCGCAACGCACCCAGCTGCCCTAGCGGACGCAATCGCTGCTGCTTTGTCCGCATACCCCTCGCTCCCTGCCCCCGGCGAGATCGCATCTGCCATCGCCAACGCCCTTGCTCCCAAACCGCACCTCGCCTCAGCCATAACCCTACCATCACGCGGGCAGAGCCCCAAACTCTTCTCTCGCCCCATCACCATCACGGACTCTTCGAATGAGCTTCCGCCCAACATCATTAAGTTGCTCGAGGCTGGTTTCAGGTCATACATCCCGCTCTCATCATGCACGCACAAAGCCTGCTGCACTGCCATGCGATCCGTCTATGCGTTCGACAGCGAGCTAAGCCCGGCATACAAAGGCGAAATAAAGCTAAACGCTTCCTCTGACCACAGCCTGACCACGGACGAATTCTCACAAGTCCGCGAGAACCTGATTCCTGGCATCCGTAAGCATTTGATCTTAGAGGGCGACTCCGTCAAAGGCAGCCCCACTGCCCACAAGTGCGCGGACATGTTCGCGAACTTCTTTACAATGATCGCATCGAGGCCCGATTGGACAGAAGACTGGTTATTCTACCGGGGCTACCTCATCAGTCAATATGCTGCATGGACAGCCCGTCGCAACGATTACGACAGTTTGCTCTTTAGCAAGGAAGCGTACGAAAAATTTAAGCTCAACAACTTAACACCTACCATCCGTGAGCTCATCCGGCAACAGATTTTCAACGAATCTAGCATCGGAGAGGCGTCCTCGGCCAGAGGACCACGCGGCAATGGAAATGGGGCTAGGTCACGGTCCAGGGGTCGAGGAGGTCACCACTATGCACCGCGGGGATCCTCCAGCAGGGATTCCTTTCGCGATACCGCTAGAACTCCCACCCCGCTTAAGTGCTACCTCTGTGGCGACGCTCATTTCCACAGAGATCACCACGGCAAAGCCAAGCGTCTCGTATTCGAGAACGGCGCATGGATCGACAAGGCCTTCGGAAACAGGGTCGTCTGCATCGCATTCAATTCCGGCTTTAATGGATGTCAGCGTTCGCACTGCTCATACAATCACTCTTGCTCGCTCTGTGGTGGAGCCGACCACGGCTCCTCCAAATGCTCGGCCTGAAAGCGGATACTGATAATCTGTTTCCGGATTCCGGGTCGTCGCATCCGCTCCCAATACAGTTAGGGGATCAGTATATTAGCTATACCAAGCAATAGATTTGTAATGAGAGTAAAGCGAGTAATGTTACGATCTGTTCGTAAGGCGATGGAGAGAAAACCAATTCTTACAACCACGTACCTGTCATCCCCTGTGTGAATTCTTTGCTAAAATGAGAAAAGGTCCGGCTGCATGCATTTTCTCTTATCTCGAGGTGCGCATACACGGAGGAGTTGAGAAACACCCTTTTTCTAACTTGCTTCTGTTCTTCACCCGCCTTACAGTCTAGGTATTTTACAATACAATCTCAGTTTTGAAAATCTGACCAATCAGGTTTCAGGATCTAGCCGACTGAATGGGAATTCACTGACAAATGCCCACAATGATATGTGATCGCCAATCGCATTCCATGAGG
>QFDX01001279.1:2501-19958 GCA_003315875.1 Lactifluus piperatus
GGGGGGGGCGTGAGAAGCCGGGTTCGGGAAACTCGTCATTGCGTTTCAGACTTGCAAAAAGTGCAAAGGAATATTAATTTCATAGTTTAGTGGTGATGCGGTGATGTTTCAAGTTGTTCTTCCTTCATACCACCGGATGTCCAAAAAAAATATCCGTGACTGAGTCGTTGCTAACAAAAAAAAAAAATGGTTGCAGAGCGCGCACGAGGCGCCTGTCAGCGTCAGCGCTTCAGCTGAGCGCTGAGGCCTGAGAACGTGGGGGGCATTCGTGCACCCGGGTAGGCACGTTCAAAACGATCGGGTCTTCATGATTTCATCCACTCGCCCGGGCGAAAAACGAACGGATGCTATACCATTCCACAAGTAGGGCGTGGAGAAATTTGTTTGACACTGTTAGGGATACCAATAGAGAAAAAATACAGTGGATGAAGGAAGCATGGTCATGAGCAAAGCTAGCAGCTTTATCGAGGACTCCAATTAATGATTCGGAGCTCGTGCCAGTGACACTCAGACGTGAAGGCGCGTGAAGCTGCGTGAAGCACGATGACTACGCCGTCTGATGCGTCGAACGAGTTGTGGCTGTCGTGATGCCGTCCGAGACACGTCATACGGCGCTTCATTGTACATTGTCATTGATAAAGAAGGTATTACTAAAACAAAAGGACAGAAAAGTCCAACGATATGTATTTTGTAGTATGGTATTGCGAATATATACGTGCAGGTAGGGGGAAAGGGGAATAATGCATGCGAGAGGAGGCAAAATCCGACGTCTTTTTTAGGAGACACAAACACCAGTTTTATGGCAGCCAAAGTAGTGAGGTCCCAAAGTATCCCTATAGACGCGTAATCGAGTGATAGCGCAATTTTGCAACCTCACCCCTGTGTGGGCGAGGAGGAGCAGGGCGCGACGCGGTCCTTACGGCTTGCGGAACTCGCATAGCACAGTGTAGATCGTGTTGAACGCCGTGTATATCTCCTCCCGCACCTTCACACATGAACGGAAAGGTCAGCATGTGCAACAGAAAAGCAGAGACGCCCAGAGAAGATCAGATACCTTCGCGCCAGTGAGAACAATCTTTCCCGACACAAAGATAAGTAGTACTACTTTTGGTTTGATCATACGGTATATGAGACCAGGGAAAAGCTGCGAAAGATCAGTGTGTATAACCACAAACCGCAGAAGATGCGTACCTCCGGCTCGTAACTGCTGAATTGACCGTGACTATATGCAAGGCCCTCTAGACGTATCGGGAACTTGACATCACAACTGCCGACGATGTTCTGGATCTTGAATTCGGAAAATTTGGCATCAAAGCCAAGCTTCTGCACAATGCGTGCATACTTGCGCGATGCCAGACGCGAGTCGTCTTCAGACTTGGCACCTGTGACGACCATCTTTCCCGATGCGAAAATAAGGGCGGTTGTTTTGGGATCACGAATTCGCATGATGACAGCGGCGAAACGCTACGTTATGAGACAGACAAATAGCACGCACGCTCACGACGTGTTAAACTATCGGTAGTACCAACCTTTGGATTATACTCGGCATTGCGCGCATGCAATGCGATCGTTTTGAGGTCCAAGCGGCAATCCAAATTGACCGTCGCAACAATATTCTGAAGAGTGGGAACAATCCCCTCAACGGCGGTGATATGTTGTTGCTCGAGAGTAAGCGGGGCAGGGGTGGCGGGGACCTGTGCAGGAGGTGTCGATGGGCCAGCTGCGGCTGCGGTTGCACCGCTCTGGGCAGGGGCCTGCGATGTAACGGTGGACGTCTGCAGGGATGGGGCAGGTGCAGGCTTTGCAACGGCGGTAGACTGAGTGCCATAGAAAGATTGTGATATAGGCGCAGCTGTTACCGGTCCTGGCCCCGGGAGCACGAGACCAGAGGCATTATAGTATGGATTAGATGCAGAGGGAAGGGCGAGCCCATTTGTCGACGCGGGTTGTTGTTGCTGCTGCTGAGACTGCTGTTGCTGTACTTGTGTCTGAGATTGCGGAGGCTGATATTGAGAACGACCACCAAAGTTAAGCTGACGAGTAGGAAGAATCGATGACATGAACTGCTAACAGATTTTTGAAGGGCGTGGGAAAGTCGCGCCGGGGGGGGTAAAAAAGCGTTCAAATGGGTGGGAGCTCGTGTTTATATACCTAATGATTTAAAACTCCGATTGTTACTAGTGAGACAAACCTTATTTCACTTCTTGATCTCCCGTCTGTCATTTGATGGCAACTGGCCTCAGAGTCCCTTCGTCGTTCGCCTTTTTCTCCTCATATTCTTCGCTTGGCTTGAACTTCTGGTATGTCTTATGACGTCTCACACATTCCACTATGCTGGAGCTTTAGAACATCTACCTTTGCTAGCCAGAATTGCGGGAAAAAGTCGGTAATGATGGGCACGTCAGGACAAGCATCCACGCTGCTGGATTGCTTGAAACGGTTATGTTTCAATGTTTATCAGAATTCCCTCTTTCTTGGGCGTCTCGCCAGCCGTTCGCACTCAAACAGCGCTTGTTCAACAAACCCACATGTTCTTATCTTCCACGTTGGCAGTGCTGCGCTTGATGCTTGTGCCTGTAGCTCCTTTCTCGGAGTTTGCACACCCTTCTCGTCACAGCGTTGGCTTGACAGCAGTGGTGATGGTGTTGCATAGCCATTGTCACTGTCCCTTAGCTTGACTTTGCCCTTGTTGACATACAGAACGTTCTGGAAACTACCTTTTTTGGATATATGATATGATGATTCATCCGGGGTCTCGTTCGGTCCCCGGTCTTATACTCTATTCAAGGCAGCTAATGGCGCTTGCACAACTATCGTCCTTGCTACAGTATTCAGAACATGAGCAATAAGTATTACGAGTCCACCGTCCTAGCCACAGGATGCAATCCCTAGCTTCGCTAAATCGTTACCAGTCTTAATAAAGTAGTAATCACCTGTACACCGATTTGACACTACGTCCTTGGACCACTGGAAATCACACACCATAAATGGTTCCTGTCAGGTTATTTGGTGGTGATGCGGGATTGTTAACTGTCGCATTGGACAACAAGCTCTGCCATTCAGGAGCCCAAAATGCGTTTGTTGTATTCCACAAAATCTATCGGACAACATTCAATGGGTAATAGGAGAGGGGGGAAGCAAGGGCACCTTGATCGCTGCGTCGAAGTAATATGATGCGCCACTCGTGTTAGCAGCGCTAAGGCTTTCTTCCTGTTGGGCAAGCAACAAGAGCCCATTTGCTGCAATTAGCGCCGCTGAGCTGTCTGCAGGTCGCGGTGGGACGAGAGGGGCGTTGAAGTCCCACGGGATGATCCCATCTGCGGGGATGTTGTCCAAGAAATACTCCGCCATACGCCGAGCTGTGTCTAGGTAGCGCACCAACTGCGTGCGATAGTACACTGGACAACCGGTCAAAGGGTTAGTAAGGGAACTCAAAAAAAATCTTATTACGTACTGTTTGTAAAGCTGTAAATGCCCCATGCTTGACCACGGCTCCATGTACTGGAGTTGGAATACCCCTGCACTGTGCGCTGAGCAATGACTGCGCCGGTGTTGGCGTCATATTCAACGACATGGAACGACGACCCTGTGCAAAAGTGGTCACAAACGGCGATCGTATGGTGATAAAAGATGTGAGCGCACCGTCCGCCCGGATGTGGTTCATCATCGTCTTGTCGGCATGCGAGATCGCGATCTGGCGAAGGGTGTCGTTGCCTGTGATGTCGGCAGCGTTGAACAGCACCTCGAGGTTCATCATGTTGTCGATGATCACCACAAAATCCGTTGGATCCGCGGTGTCCCAGCTCCGCGTACAACCGACGACGGGGTTAAATCGCGCCGCAAGGGCCGCGGCAAACGTCTCGACAGCGTGCAATGCGGTATCGTTATGCGGATTTCTGGGTGCCCAAGTTATACATCAATGACGGTGATGTGAATGGGGTGTCACGTACACGGTCAGCTCGTCGACGAACGGGAAGCTCAAGAAGCCGACGTCATGCCCTATGCTCGTGTGGACCTCCAGTGGGATCTCCCCTGTCACAGAGGCCCGGGCGATCTCGAGCCACTGCGTGTCGCTTGTGTCACCCATCGTGCTCGGGCAGAGCGCAGCGCGCTCCGCAAGGGCATAGAACGCGGCGGGAAGGAAACCGGAAGTCCATGTGTCTGCGCCGAAGAAAAGCCACGCGCCGGTATTGCGCGTAGTATACTGCGGGTAGAGGGTGGGGACGTCCGGCTGAAGTTGTGCGGTAGCGAGCAACTTTTGCGGGATGAGTGGGGAGAAGAGCTCAGGTGGGAGCCCGGGATTGGCAGAGACAAGGATAAAGGAGAGAGCGAGAGAGAGAAAGAGTAGACGCATAACGCCGTCTACGAATCAGAGATGGACAAACCCCGCCTCTTTTCTGCATCGTGTGATAGCGGAGTAGTTCTCTTGCGTTATAAGAAGTTGAGTTGGTCGAAAGGTCGCGACCACTCACCGGCGCTCGCCGGCAGATAGACTGTGGCTGCAATTCATATATGGCATTGTCTTCTAATAGTGGACGCCGGAGGCCAGCCCGGCGCCGGCGACACGCACGACTCGTAATTCGCAGTGTGGCAGTGAGCAAGTGCGCAGGTTTGCCATACTCGTGCTCTGCTCTTACCCTTTCCACCACATCTCGCCTGTCCCTCTATAGACCAGAATCTGGAACATGACTACGGGTTTTGGCGCAGAAATCGTTGCAACTATCAACAAATTACAAGATGTTTTCTCGGCCGTCGGTTCCAGTGCCGCACAGATAGACCTTCCACAGATTTGCGTGCTGGGTAGTCAGAGCAGCGGAAAGAGTTCTGTTCTTGAGGTATCCCGTTATAATGTCCTTCCTTATCATACTTCTCATGACTTCTGGTAGAATATCGTCGGCCGTGATTTCTTGCCACGAGGCTCTGGCATTGTTACCCGCAGACCTCTGGTATGTTTGTCAGCAAGCCTATACATACTCTTCTCTTATCCAAGGAATAGGTTCTACAACTCATTCATCGACCAGCAACTGCACCAGCGCCAAACGGCGTTGCAGGTGAGCCATATTCCTAAGTTCTGATTCTGCAACCTCACATAGCTCTCTAGCCCCCGGCCCTGGTGCGGACCCTCGAATGAATGAGAACGAATGGGGTGAATTCCTGCATCTCCCAAATGAAAAGTTCTACGACTTTAACAAGATTCGTGCCGAAATCGTCCGCGACACTGAGGCCAAGACAGGTCGTAATGCAGGCATTTCCCCACAACCCATCAATCTACGCATCTTTTCACCCAACGTCCTCACACTCACCCTCGTCGACTTGCCCGGTTTAACCAAAGTTCCCGTTGGCGACCAGCCCAAAGACATTGAAAAGCAGATCCGTGACATGCTCTTCAAGTACATCTCCAAGCCCGCCTGCATAATCCTAGCCGTTACCCCAGCAAACACTGACCTGGCCAATTCAGACGGTCTCAAGATGGCCCGCGAGGTTGATCCCGAGGGAACGCGGACAATTGGTGTTCTGACCAAGGTTGATCTGATGTAAGCGGTGGATGTGATCCGCGGGACCGTGAACAGCTCTGACGCCAACGAACGCAGGGATACAGGCACGGATGTCGTTGACATTCTTGCGGGCCGTGTCATTCCACTACGTTTGGGCTATGTCCCTGTTGTGAACCGCGGCCAGCGAGACATTGACACGTCAAAGCCAATCCAACAGGCACTCGAAAACGAGCGCCAATTTTTCGAGAGCCATCCTGCCTACCAAGGCAAAGCGCAGTACTGCGGTACACCCTTCCTCGCACGCAAACTCAACATGGTATGTGCCGTCTCCTCAAGCCGCGGCTTCATCTCTGACGCTTTGCCTCTGTAGATCTTGATGCACCACATCCGGGCGACACTCCCAGACATCAAAGCGCGTATTTCCTCGCAATTACAAAAGTTCACTGCGGAGCTACAATCACTTGGCGGGCCACTTGGCGACGGAAACTCGTCGAGCATCGTGCTTAGTATAATCACAGAATTTACCAACGAGTTCCGCACCGTGATCGACGGTAACACCAACGATTTATCGCTTAATGAGTTGTCGGGCGGCGCACGCATCTCATTCGTGTTCCATGAGCTCTTCAACGTTGGCGTCAAGAGCATTGATCCGTTTGATCAAGTGAAGGACGGTGACATTCGGACTATCTTGTACAACTCATCGGTTTGTGCGCATGTTTTATACCCGCGTCAAGTTCTGACCTCGAGTGTCAGGGTTCGACCCCTGCCCTCTTCGTCGGGACGGCTGCCTTTGAAGTCATTGTGAAACAGCAAATTAAACGGCTCGAGGAGCCTGCCCTCAAATGCTGCCAGCTCGTATACGACGAGCTCATCCGCATTCTTGGCCAGTTGCTTGCGAAAGTTGTGCGTATTTTAGTTGTTATAGGCTCACTGTGTCCTAAAAGCTCCTTAATGTGCCTTTAGCAAGCCTTCCGTCGGTATCCCGCGCTGCGCGAGCGCTTCAACAGTGTCGTCGTCAATTTCTTCAAGACCGCTATGGCGCCAACAACGAAGCTCGTGTCTGACATGGTCGCAATGCAGGCCTGTTATGTGAACACGACACATCCAGATTTCCTCAATGGTCATAAGGTACGAATTTAAGACACTTTCTGTCCTCCTCTTTTACGCGGATCTATCCACCAAGGCAATGGCTCTCGTAACGGACCGCTTGAACGCTAACAAACCTGCAACGCCCGAGCCCAAGCCGGGGAAAATGACTGCCGCGCAATTAAATAACAACAAGGACCTTGAAGTCGATATCAAGAAGGAGGAGCCGAGCTTCTTTGGCAGCTTCTTCAGCTCTGCCAAGAGCCAGCAACAGAAGGCAAAGAAGGGCCCGCAACCCATGGAAGCGGTACGTGTGTCTCTTGACTCATCCGTAACATCGTGAACTAAAGTCTCTGCGGAATGTAGCCACCACCGGTCATCCGTCCTCAGGCCGCATTGAACGAGCGCGAGACTCTGGAAACCGAGGTCATCAGTGCGTCTATTGCTTAGGCCGTTTGCTACACGCGTCGTATCACCACTTTTTGCTAACTCGCCACGGCAGAGCTCCTCATCCACTCATATTTCAACATCGTGAAGCGCGAGATGATTGACATGGTGCCCAAGGCAATCACACTGACACTCGTGAACCACTCGAAGGAGAACCTCCAACGCGAACTCCTGCAGGAGCTATATAAACCCGATGTGCTGGAGGACCTGCTCAAGGAGAGCGAGCTCGTTGTCGCACGTCGGAAGGAGGTTGTTAGTATGGTCCAAGCACTTAACAAGGCTGATGAGTACGTGTCGCTTTTACTCACTTTTCGGCGGCATGGGCTGGTTTGACAATCTCACGCTTTACAGGATTGTGGCCGGTGTGTGAGGCGCGGGCTTTCTGTCATGGGTTCATGTTACTCCCTCTATTATATGTTTCTTACCCCTTGTCTAACCGCGAGTACACTAATAATACCCGTGCTGGACCTTCTTTCCGTCTTCATAACCCCAGATAATAATAGTTTATGCAACGATGGCTCCATTCGTCTCTCCGTTTCCTTCAAAGGTTACGGCTTGCCCGGTTCTGCACGGCTAACAACACTCTAACAACGCCACATCCTTAAGGGACTGCATGACATCATCGCTTTTTTGACCCATGTTTGCGGATGTGATTTAATTGTGTGTGACTGTGTGGCAAGTGCACAATGCGGTAGGTGCCAAGTCCGTCTACTTGCGGATTTTGTGGTGTCTGTGTCTACAGTTGAAAGCGAAGCTGCCAAATTATCGTACATGTCCCCACGACGGTACGGGCACAGATGACCGATCATCATCATCTATCCAAGGGGCGCAATATAATCGAGAGACGGACATCAGTGTTACGAGTCCGAGATGAGTCGGCGCCGGTCGAGGCGCACCACCGAGGTTGGTTCGACTGCCAAGTCGACACGGCAGTCGGCACCGCCGTACCGCAGACGACGTGGGTCCGCATCTCGCGGGAGACGAGCGTGCAGAGTCCGGTCTTCGTCTTGCGAAATCATGGTGTCTTTGGTGTGCCCGTACAAGTACCTTTCCTGGCGCTATTGTCTAAAACACGCGACGGGGGAAGTTACACCCATGTTGGAGCGGTGCAATCATAACATGCGCATGGGAATAAAGGTGCCTACACTGCCCCTCCCCCCCCCCCTTTTTTTTTCCCTTGTATTCTGCAAAGTATAGTCTGGGAAGCTAACTTGGCTGTGATTTTTGTTTTCGCGTGTGTGTTGCAGTGGCCTAGATACGAAATCTTCTGCTACGGGTTCAGCATCTATGATAATTAGGAGGCCCTGCCAATACGTGCGATGTCCCCCGCCTTGTCGAGCGTGTCGCGCGGGCGTCAAACGTCTATACCACGTAAGTCAGGTCGTCATCCAACCCCTTCTTTCGGTTCTTACTGCCTGCCCATCTTTTGCCGTATCTCTAGGAGGGCAAGCCTGATCTGCACGAGTTTTCTGAGCGCTGGAAGTTGGGAGGAGCGGGCGTATTCAACTAATGGTCATTTTTTCGGTGAACCCTCATACAGCAAACTCGATCCACGCACGTGAGTAGGGAGATGGCTGGGCTGGGACATTGAATCCCAGGCTCACTGCATATACTGGTCTACCGCACGTCAGGTGGCAGTAGAAAGGTCAGTTACATTCAAAGCTACAGCTCAGCTCGAGGGGGAGAGAATGCTGATACTAGCCACGTGCGAGTTGGCTGTTACTCCGCCTCCTGCTCTGGCCACCCCTCAATCGCCCTTCCTCCCATCATCATCTCACGCCCCTGCCCCTCTGCCTGAACCGCCTGCCACCATCCTTGACGCCTCACCCACTCGCTCCAACGAAGAGCCCAACAACGATCCGCCTGGCCGCCTCCCATCGAGGAGCCCATTGCCCTCCAGCGTTTTGTGCACGCCAAGAAGCCTACATGTCGCGTGCTCGACTTCATGTCCGGAAATGGCATCACCACTGTCACAGACACTGACGAGGCAGGGGGAATGTCATCTGACACCCTCGACGCGTTCTTCCAGTAAATTAATTAAAAAAAGGTACACCACTCGAACGTTACCCATAATAACCGTAACTTAGCACGGACCAAGGAGGTGGCGGAGTTTGAACCACAGCTTCAATACAGCTTTGACGTGGCGAGGAAGAACCAAAGGTGAGTCTGGCCTATAGGTCAGGGTAGCGAGGCGAATCTAATAGACGAACTAACAGCAAAATGTCGGAACCAGAAGTGTATATCAGAGGCTACAAGGTTGATAGAGACAAACTCAAAGCGCAGTATGGCAGCCGAGAGGACGATCCGGAGAATGTAAGATTTCTGTCCATTTGGCAGAAGTTCCCCCTCAATTTCAAGTATCTTGGGAACGGAAGGGAGTCGGATGGGAGTATTGCCCTGGTCTTGGTCCTCGAAGATGGATACGATAGGGAGAGTCTCGAACAGGCAGTTATGCCGTCTCTTACTACCCCATACACGAAGGTTTTTACTCCGGGGATCTGGATCCGTATTTAAGGGAGGTCAGCAAGTCCACTTATTAGAAGTAATAGAAGTAGAAGTTCTAACTTTGGATGTGAATTACCTAGAAGCCCCCCAGATCCACTGGGTTTTGAAACTACAGAATAGGATGGCGTCAATGTCAGGTGAGGAAGGAAATCGTATGTATTTATCAATGCGACGAAGGAAGTAGCCCGCAGAATCGTAATAAGACAATGCAGTATCATCACTGACACGGTCCATATCCCTATCGAAGAAGCGAGAGTGTTTATCCAGCTCATGGGTTCCACGGCTGCGTCACTAGCCTAGTGGTCTACCTTTTGTCCTCACAAGATTTCATATTTTTTGCACGGAATATGCTCTGACAGTGGTAAATGTGAACATATTCAAGACAGAAGGCTCTAAGTACAGTGAATCATGAGATATTTTGCGAAACGCGAACCACTGGTTGACGATAGTACTTGTATCCTTTACATGCCGTAGCGCACGCGAACACTCTTAAATGCGGCAAAGGAAGTAGTTCGCAAGATCGCAATGAGGCAATGCGAACTAAAAATATAACCATTTCGACATGTTACATGTACTCGAGTATACACGTAAGTTTCAATCTCAAGTTGTGGCATGGCTCAGACGCGTCTTTGCGAGCACCCTAGGGAGTCACTAGTCACCCCTGCCAGTGGTTGGTCTCTATAACCTTGGCCCAATACCAGAAGCCTTCGTCAAGGCCTGTGCAGACAGACTTCACATAAGGTCGGTTTGGATGCATCGATAAGACTCAACTTATATCTTTCTCTGGTGTCTTGAACTCACGTGCGCGCTCCGACAAGCACTTCACTGTCTATCCCACTGGCAGCTAGTACTAGCGGACTCATCATCATTGGCATGCGGCCACTCATAACGACTAGTGATGTACTGTGTCTACCTTATGCCAATCATTTTCTATCCTTTGGCTTTGTCTTCCGGGCCAGGCGGTAGTTGTACATTCTACACCGTGGCTGTGCCAACTTGAATGTCCGGATACGACATCGAAGTCGTAGGTTTCCAGCATATTGAAAATTTGTAGGTACCACACTGGCATGTTGTTCTTTACACTCTGTGGTTTAAGTTGTGGTTTACGTTGTCAGGCATTGCCATGGAGACTCAGCACCGTAATTTCCAAACCAAATTCAAGTTGTTCAGAGCCCCTCTTGTGTTGTCCGGAAATGTGTCTTATCAAATGTGTCTTATCTTCACTACTACTACAGCCTCCATCCTTGAAATCATTAACGTCACTTCTCACCTTCACTCTATTATTCTAACTCGTTTCGGTCCCTGCACCTCAAGAACCTCGGAGTACGAGTCGAGATCTTATTCGCGATCACACGCCATGTATCATCTGACCTTCCGCATCTTATTTCCCCGTGGCACATCCACAGGCATGTACACAGAGTCCATATATCATTCACGCTTCCTTTCCCCGAGCGTCCGCCTTTATCTCCGAGGACAACCGTCTGGACAGTTCACGTGGTGAAATCACTCGTCAGACCTTTGCAACAGCCTGAGCGTCGGCCGATTGATCGGGCCCTACGGATCAGGCGACAGCGACAGGCGGCCTACCGTGACTCGGACTCGGACCGCAATGCCAGTAGAGTATCGAGTTGGCGATCTCTACTGAGTTCTCGAACTCAGATATCTCGGCAAGCTCGCAAACCATATATATTGCCCATCGGCTAAGCCTTGTCCATAGACTTTCTTTGCCGCTTTGGATTTATCACCCTTTACTCAGTTATTCTATTGATGATAACAAGGCAACAACCATCCTGGACCCAGTCGTAGCTTTCATTGCACTTCTCATTCCCTCGAGGACATTCCGGAAACAAGCTTCAACGCTGGACAATATGCTCACTAATATCTGATTCAACATTTATGGGAACCTGGAATATTTAGAGATTGTAAGGCACCGCCCTCGTATATATCTGAGCAATGACCCTCTCTTGAAGAACCGCAGCGTTTGAGGGCTTTGACGAGCGTGGAGTTTCCGTACTAGTAACTTCGAGGTCTGACGGGGGTGTTTAAGAATCGCCGTCGTGTGATCCAGAAATTGTTTTAGTAGTCGATTTCATCCCTCGCTCTTCCCTCCACGAACCAAGTCCCCCTTCAATAAGTAACAATAACCAGTAAGCAGCTCCTTCAAGCTATTGATTTTCCGCGTCTAGCTGCTTTGGCACAACGAAGATTTCATCGATAACCGAAAACAATCCATTGATTTACAATTATACACGAACAATTCGAGATTTCATGCCATTGGACGGAGATTACTGTATAGGCACTTTTGCCACGGCTGCCTATGAGAAATTCAGCAAAACGACAATCTGTCACGGGCTCCTTACACCTCTTACTAGTAGAATGGTGTTAAGCGTGGTTAGAGTCATCATAGGTGTGCGATATTCCTGATGTAGTTTTATTCCAAGCACAAGCCCGTATGATAAGGAAGCAAGTCAAGGGCAGACGATAGGATCATACCACAGCCCAACGCCGCGCAAATACAGCTCTGAGTCCTTAATGAGTTACTCTATGAACTCTCTAGTATGACCATGCGCTCTACCTTCACCTGTACCAAACTCTTGTCGTACTGAATGATTGGTAGGGGAATTTTAGTCTACAATAGTTTTAGCATGGTCAAGAAGCATAATGGTGAACCTTCGACCGGCGAAGCTCTGTGAGAATTTAAACGACTCGTCAAGTTATGAGAACCACTGTCCTACTCTACGAGTAGTTTGGAGCTGTACAACCGCATACACCGATAGGGACGAATGGCACTGATAAGTACCGTGACTTCAAGCACGCCTATCTTCCCAGGCTCAGGTTGCGGTTGAAACGTTGAAACGTTGAAGGTGCGCGCCGCGGTTGTCAAGGAGGGTTGATCGATGAAAGCTGTGGCTGATTCTGATTGCAGCGATTGGAAAACCTATAATTATCAAGATCGCTATTGCCAGCTGGCGACCTCCCGTTCTAAGCTAGAAGCCTACGCCTCAACGTTCAACCTCTCAAGCTTTCAAGTTTTGCCAGTGGTGGGTATTCGCGGACCGACATACTTCCGATTGATCATCATTACCTGACACACATTCTCCTTCGCTCACTCTTATAAAGCTTTCCCCTCATTCACGTGTGAGAACAACGTTCTTTACCCCAGAGTTACATCATGTCTCCTTCGTTGGACATCATTTCCTCTGCTCCCTCTGAAAAACAACTGCCCCGCGCCGTTGCCGTTTATTGCGGTGCATGTCTCGGCATCGAACCCGCCTACCAGTACGCAGCAGCCTGTCAGACACCCTTTTCCCTTATCAATTGCTTCCCCCTCTTACTGAGACGCGTCTACATCACTAGCCATGGGGAACAGCCTCGTTTCGCAGGGTCGACCGCTAGTATACGGTGGGGGCTGCAAGGGAATGATGGGCATCATCTCAAGCGCGGTCCTACGACACGGTGGAGATGTCACCGCTGTTATTCCCTCTGCGATACATCTGGCGGGGGGCGAGGGAGAGCGCATCCCGGGATTTGACATTGAATTGGAAACCAAATACCGCGATCAGGTGAGCACAGATAGTTCCCCTTTCACTGCATAGTAACAGATCGCGTAATTCATTTGAACAATGATCACGTTAATCAAGACCGAGTTGGTGAGTCTAATTCTTGGTTCTTTCATTAACCGATCGAAGCTGCGTTACCGACCAGTTGGAAATGTAGATCGTCGTGGCTTCTATGCATCAACGTAAGGTAGAGATGGCGCGCCGAGTTTGTGGATTCATTGGTCTCCCTGGGGGTTTCGGCACGTTCGAGGAGGTGCGGTAAAATTCTAGGCCCCATCGATTTCAACATCTGATTATCATACAGATCTTGGAAGTAACCACCTGGACACAACTCGGGATCCACGCCAAACGTAAGTTCGTCAATATTTTTCGAGTTACATAGCGATACTGACGGTTGGCTCCGTACACTGCACACGATTCGCAGCTGTCATTCTCGTTAACGTGCTTGGGTTTTTCGATCCCCTGCGCGCACTGATCAAGAATGCCGTCGCGTCCGGCTTCATCCAGGCGCGAAACGAAAATCTCATCGTCTTCATCGACGCGCCCCCAGATGCTGATCCTAGGACGTTCGACTGGGGCGCAGCCGCCCTAGCGGCTCTGGATCGCTGGTCCCCCCCGGGCCCCGGACTTTTTACGTGGGAGCCCTCCACCCGCGATAGCGAATGCACGGCCGATCTTATATCCCCCCCCTTCTGTGAATTAAGGGCTTGATGCTAGTCATGTCATATGCCTTATAATATTATCTATTGTTTACGTGTGTTGACAATAGAGAACTCCATGCTTCATCTGACGTAGCATACGACAAGCTGTTGCTCACTGTTGTGCGTCTCAAGAGTTAGAACGGGTACAATAAGGGGGTTGCTAAAGGCGTGCTTGTGAGTCCCGTTTGGACGTGGCATTCGTCATGATTTCTGCGCTGGCGCATGGCGAGCTATAATTATACGGCAGGGCCTTGCTTATAGCTTAGGCACAAAGTGCAACGTCAGCTGTTCTCAATACGTGTAGATGCATCTCTAAGTCCCAAAAAATACGTTAACTACGCAATGTTGAGTCTCTTCCCCAAGGTCGGCTCGATTTGTCTCGTGGCATCCATAAACATTTTGACTTCGTCATCGGTAACCTTTTTCCTACGCTGCATGCCAAGGTATATTCGTCAGACTGCCGCATGTACACGTGGAAGGACTATCCAATACCTCCTGAAACGCGCCTGTAAATTCTTGCAGCAATTTGATGCACCGCGCTTTGAGCTGTCCCGTAAGAAGGCGCCCTGCACGGTAATCCTGATACAACGATCCGTATTTGAATCATTTTCTGAGCCTATGCAATCTATGAGAACAAACTCACCTCCCCTATTTGTGCCAACTCTCCATCGTCTTCGAGGAAGAAGCTCAAGTACTGATAACTGACGTCCACATCTGTATTACCCCCAAGTCGCCTGTGTTCCTCCTCGGTCTCGCGACCACCGCTGAACCCATGGCGGTTGATCTTATTCTTAATTTGATTTGGTGTGTCGCTCATGTATATGCTCGAGTTGACGTCCGATGCGCTCATTTTTGTTTGTGGGCCTTGCAGCGCGGGAAAGAATTTGGCGTGCAGTAAGGACGGTTTAGGGTATTTCAACTTATGTGCAACGTCGCGCGTGAGGCGGAAATACGGGTCTTGGTCGATCGCGCACGGGATAAGACAAGGAATGTCAGATTTGGTGCCGAAGATCTGTGGGAAGGAGTTGGAAAACGATGGTGCGGCCTGAATGGCGCCAAAGTGTATCTTTCCGATGTTGTCACTGCACAAAACAGACATGGAGAAGATGAAAACGATGGGGGGAGGAAGGGGAGAAAAGACGACGCACGAATCGTTGAACCCGAATGTTGCCCTTGCTTGGCTAAGTGTGATCTGGCGCGAAATTTTTGAGACGTTTTTGTAAAAGGTGCCACCAACATAGTCGTAATCACTGAAAATGAACGTTTTTTCGAGCTTGAACCCGACGGCGATGATGTCTCTCGCATTTGCTAATGCGAACTGATGAGTCTGCTCCGGTTTGAGCTCATGCTTGAATAAGAATTTCTCGTCATCTGAGGTATCATATGAGGGTGAAAAAAAACACCAGAAAAAGAGGATTATTGCTACCTGTCAGCTGGATAACCAACGGGACATCAAAGACGTCCTGTAACCACCTTTCCAAAGTCACGATCGTCTGTGCGATATTCTGTAGCGAGATAACGGACGACTCACTTTGTGAACACAAAAGGGATCATGTGTCCCAGATGCATACTATCACTACTTGGCCCTCTACCCGTGTACAGAAAGAATGGCTTGCCCTGCTCATATCTGTCTAATATGGCGTTGAAATCTCTGCGCATCCACACAATATCAGCACGTCGTTAGAGCGGCATTACGAGGTAAGACACACCTATGTGAGAAAAACATCCCGCGGCGCAGGAGGATGTGCGGTCTATGCCCCGTGAGACGTTCGAAGCGCTCCAATAGCGCAGCATCGACGCGCCGCGTGCCGAACTGGTCGATGAGCTTATCATAATCGATAGCGAGCTGTTGTCCGTCGCTAGAGACGGAACCTTGGACGTCCCAGGGTGTCACAATCTGTTCATGAGCAGCAGGGTTATCTGCAGGATTGATTGATGGTGTCTGTGTGGTATCCCTGTGGACATGATGCTATCGAGGATACTACAACTATGAAGGTACTTGGACTTACCCAACTGTAACCGTCACTGCCAGCTTCTCTGCAAGATTGTCGGGTGATACTGCCGCTTCGTGTGCCATATTTACCAAGCTTTAGAAATTGAATGACGTGGAATTCTACAAAAACACGTTTTCGTTGAATGCTGAGGTGAGTTGAAACTGACTCGGGCGTCTCGGGGGCAACTGGCAGCTTATCGTCTTATCTTATCATTATCATTATCATTCGAACAAATCAATTTGATCTCCAGAGGTTACATAACCACATCACGTGTACGAGTTTTCACGTGCGACGTCAGTCGGGCGCTTCGGGCGCTCTTCAGCGGTTCCACTATCTAGGGCTAGATCTACACATCCAATTCGGCATGAAATTGCCAGGATGCGGGGGCGAGGCTCCAACATGAGAAGCTTCACATCAAAGGTCGTTCTAGGTGCCACGCATACGGCGCCCCACCTACCAGGCGCCCATGACTAGTACAAGGGACAGGCATGGGATGGCCAACAGCAACCCCGGGCCCTTGTCCTTTTGCTCATGTGTTCTACGTCTATGGTCGTCTACTATGCGTAATTTTCTCGCCGACAATTGCTGCGAGGATCAAACATAGGTGGATGTCAATGTGACAGGGATATGCTGTGCCACCGCAGTGTAATAGATCGCAGGGGATGCAACATGGCCATACAATACAATGACGGGTCCAAGATCCAGAACATGAGAAATTATATATCTATATGTGTAATCATAGCGCGTCAAAGTTGATATGATGTGATACGCGACGACGTTCCAGCTCGTCCTCACGCTAAAAGAAACCATGAATGGTGTCCCCAATGTCATCCACAGAAAAACAATAACACGCACCTTCTCATTTAGATGCAGTACTAACACAACACCCGCCAGCGCAACCATCGCGCCCAGGACGGTTGCGCCAACCCAGGGTATCCACTGCCCGGGCCGCAAGTACAGTTCCTTGTGCCACTCTTCGGGCATGGCGCCGGGATTGATCACGAGTTTCGAGTTGGGAATGACCATCTCGAGCGCGGCAACGCGGTCGTGCGTTGCACCTGCAAACAGATTCTCGATGTAGTTATTCGTCCGTCCGAGCCCGAAGAAGGCGTATGGTGTGTTTAGCGCCTGGTACGATGTCTGCGGCAGTTGTGGGACTTGTGCGGCCGAGCGCCTCCCCGAGGTGTCCAGGATGGTGTACTTGTAGCTTGCGCCGGACGTGCTGGCGCCGGAAGGCTAAAAAGAAGATAGAAGTGCGCAAGCGGGTTTGAGCTAATAGGGCTGCGGAAGAGCGTAGAGGGGAAACGAACTGCATAGCGCGCAAGGCTGCTATTCTCGGGTGTGCACCACCCTGAGTTGCAGGCACCGTTCAACACTTCAACCAAAAATGTATTCAGCCGTGACCCATAGAGGATAAATCGCCACGCACATATGGCTTTCATGAAAAAGGCATCATAATAAAAGTTATTTTGCACGAACAAAACACGGCCCGCTCCCTGGTCGCCAGTGCGCTGGACCATCAGATCGAGCGTCCCGTCTTCGTCGATGTCAACGAAGACCGCCCCCCGTGCGTCGGCAATCTCCGCGAGCGGTTCAACCCCCTTGCGCATCTCGCGCCACCCACGGCGGGTGCCAGGTGTCGCGCATCCCGGCACGCCGTGTGCGCAGG
>QFDX01001282.1:0-24479 GCA_003315875.1 Lactifluus piperatus
GAGAGGACAAAAAGAATGTACAAAGTCCGGATGTCTAAGAGGGTCCTCAGCTGTTGAGAGAGCCAAGTCAAAACCCACAAACCTGGAGCGGCGATCATGTCACCAGAACCAGCCGTCTTCGCCCTTCGTCTCATAGATAGGAGTTTATGAAGTCCCTAAGCAAAGGTCACAGGGGGTATACGGGATAAGGAAAAGCAAACCTTGTTTTCCCATGAAAACCCTTCCATGACAGCTCTCTTTTCACAACCCCCTCCAAAAGCAGACATCGCACCGAAAAGCTTCAGTGTGGCAATAATAAGTTCATTATGCGAGCTGGTAAGATATGAGTTTAAATGAAGGAGGTAATCTGGAGATAACAATTTCTTGAGGATGGGTTGACCTAGCTTGTGATGAGTGTATTGCGTTGACAGGATTGTCAGAAGGGATGATAAAACGGAGACCAACAGCGCGAGAAGAGACAGTTGCCGCTAGAATACCTCAACATACGAAAGACGGAAACATGAGGCACAAAACAATACCTCTGTGGCCTTTTCCCACATGCTGAAAATGCTCTGGGCGCCAGGAGCGATCTCCAGCCAACTGCACGCGAGGGCCAAGCGTTCGTCTTGAGGCTGTACCGGTCCTTCGCCAAACTTTACTGTAAGCTGGTTGCGGAGTACAGTGAGGGCTACAAATAAGAAAGGTTGGCAGTGCTCGTACGTAGAGCGTTGGTTAAAACTCACCCTCCGAGAGACGGTCCTGCGCCTGTGCATGTAAGCGGTTTTCGATATCTGCGCCATCACTGTAGCGGTAAGTATTCGAGGACGTTACATCCAACTTGACACGTTTTCCTAATCGGCCATCATTTTGCGCAAATTTCGTAGGCATAATATCGTTGGGATAATTGTCAAGTTGGCGAGCGTTCATGACGCCAAATAGGTTCTCAATTTTGAGCCGTTACACGGAGGGAGCGGTCCGGTAACCGCCAACGCCAGCTGACCCATAAATAGGTCATTATCCGATCAAATGAAGCACAGTATACTGTACAGAACGACATCAAAACGATTATTTTCAACGCTGAACCACTACAAGTCTGAGCGTGGATATAAATCATTCTCGGTGTTGCATGCCCGCGTGTTATATGTCACAGCAGCGACCTTTCGAAGTTGGTTTTATCTCGGCACTCACCTCTGGGTCGAAACTAATAACTCCTCTTTCTTATCCTCGTCCTCAGCATTTTCATGTTCTCCATGGCTCTCTTGTTGACCATTCTCCACAGTCCCATTCGATATCCCTTCTCTGTGGTTATGTTCGTGACTCTACAGAACTCATTTGAGCGCATTTAAAGGGACCCCGTCAGTTAGGTGACATACGTGGTAGACTGCGGTCCAGTAGCCAGTCCAGTACATTGCGTTTAAAGCGCGGTTGAATGCGTCGTCACGGCTTACATGCTCTCCAGGAGCAGGTGGGATACCGTACGACTCAAAGCAACGTTGCGAAGCTTGTGCGAGACTTGGGTCATGATCTGGCACGAACGTGTCGAAATCAAGTGGGCGTGAATTATCTGGGTCGGATTGCATAACCTCTGCGGATTTTTTAAGCTTGGACGGATCGGGAGGTGTATTGTACCATCTATGGAGGCGGATCAGTCGAACATCACCTCAAGGTAATTAAACACTAACAAGGGTGATCGCTTTGCAGGTTCTTTCTTCCAATCTTTGCCCTTTCCATGGTAAGCCTTTTGGTGGCATCCGTAAGAGTGAAGAGATCAGAGCGTGAAATGGTATAATTACTTCGTATTCCGCTGTCGCGGACTCCCATGCTGCAATCAATGCAGAATCGTCCCAAATTTCGTCGTGCGTCAACTCACGGCTCTCCTCTTCTTCTTCAGCGACATCGATAGCAACGCCGTCCTCTACTTCCAGACCTACCCCATCGTCATCGTATGGTAGCATGCTGGATTGTTGCTCGGGTTCATCCCAGTGGCGCTGAGAACCTAGATTGTGTTTGCGCTTTTTCGCAGGGCTTGGGCCTGGAAGAGAATGGTTGACGTGAGGACCAGTGAAAGAGGCACGACCTCCCTGCATGCTCGAATGAAGGTCAACGATGCTTGAGGACAGATTAGGGGGTCTAACCCGCTGAGCCTACTAATTGAGAGTTAAAAGTCAAGAGTGAACACGTAGAAGTAAGCCAGGAGCAAATTGAGAACCCATGTCTCGGGTTAGGTTCTTGTCCGCATAAACGTAACACTACACTAAAAATTACAGTAGTTAAGTTCCCATTGCCTCAGTACCCTCCTCAGTCCACACCATCTAACTCAGCTTCTCTATCCGATATTTCATCTGACGAACCTTCCTCCCCGGTGTTGGGACTTCCCCAGAAACGGCCGACCAAATTACGCAAGACACGAATTGGCAACGGCGCGATCTGACGTGCTTGAGCGCGGACCATACAAAATGGGACATGGATATACTGACCTCCTCAACGTCATCATCATCATCTTCGTCTTCGCCTTCATCGCTCTCCACTAACACCGGAGTTGCGTCGTCTGCAACTGGCGCTCCTTCGATCGCCCCGGGATCTTCGCCTTCAACATCAACTTCTCCAGCGAAGTCCAACAGTACGAAGTTATCTCCGGGTAATCCTCCGGGCATCTCCCCGTGAGGAAGAGCACCCTGGGCTGCCGCCTCTCCCATGATCTGTGCATTCATTACCATATCCTGCAACGCTTCCTCGGGCATATTCCCGGCAAGTTGCGCGAATTGTACCACCCCTCCAGGAAATTGATGCAAAAGCGCTGGATGTGCAGCAAAAAAATCCTGCAATACAATCAACGGGGGTGTATGGCGCTGATGTGATAGGGTAGCCTACCTGCAGCTGCCGCCTGAATACAGGGTCTGGGATCAACCGTTCAAGCACCCGTTGTGTTTGAGCAGCATTCCGATGACGGTGAACGGAGTTAAATAAGGAATCCTCAGCTCCGAGGAAAAAATCTTCATCGTATCGGCTCTTTGAACTGGATGGAGGCAACGGGTCGCATGCCAGTCTGTTATTATTGATGACACGCCCTGGGATGAATGGTAGCAAACTTTGGGCGGATGCTCCAAGCACAACCACATGTCTGTAGATAGATACATCGAACTCGCCACCGCAACGCACAAGATTCTCCAGACGGGCAAATCCGGCGGTGGCAGTAGCCTTAGACGGAAGTTGATGGGCTTGCACCAGTTCTGTGACAGTATCGGTGAACCAAGATGACGTGATCGGATCCTTCCAGAGAGCACATGACCGCTGGGCGTAAATATGCGACAAAAGATGGAGGAGGGATTCCTCAGCTGAGCCGCT
Source organism: Lactifluus piperatus (assembly GCA_003315875.1). Classification (NCBI taxonomy): domain Eukaryota; kingdom Fungi; phylum Basidiomycota; class Agaricomycetes; order Russulales; family Russulaceae; genus Lactifluus; species Lactifluus piperatus. Next base: position 3,325 of record QFDX01001282.1, read on the forward strand.
GCTGCCACTGGGGGGTCAAAAAAATGCAACCCAGAGAAGGGAATTGACAGACCCATGTTGAGTGTATACCCCAAAGGCCGGTTGACGTCTTACTTCAGTAGACAGGGTAATTTCGGCTTTGTCTGCCAAGAGAGGTACGATGGACGGATAGTCGAGCACCGCTTGTCTTAAGGCCTCCGTGCTCTACATCACGTATGATCAGCTTGTGCGAATGCTTGTCCGTGGACACCCTCGGCATACCTGAGAGGCACGATCAACACCTTCAGCTCTAAGGGCAAGGGCCCGAGAGTATGCCCAACCTGGTAAGGCACGAACCAGGGCTTGGCTTGATTGTGGTTCCTCAACCTCTGAGGAAGGGCCCGATCCTTTCGAGTCTATAGGTGCCAACATCTCGTAGAACGACAAAAGCCACGTATGCATGCCGCTCTTGATCGCCAAGAAATCCAAGTGTAGGTAAGCCCCGTGTGGATCCAACCACGGGTCCAGTGATAAGAGGAGTCTTGCGAACTCGAACGCGGTGCGGTAGATCCCACGTCTCTGCAGGTCACTGTATCAGTGAGATATGAATAAAAAATAATTGAAGTCGTTATGATCAGCAGAACTAACGTACATAACCTGTCTGTGCAAAGCGAGAAAGAACGGTCTGTTCTCCACTCGATCGAAGTCAAGGCGATTCAACCCATTTGTGAACGTGAAGGCTCCTACAAAAGCACGTTCATATGTAAACAAAGCGCGTTCTATGAAGTCGGCCGCCTGGCTGTGTTCTGAGAGAATTTTAATATCGAGTTCAACCATAGAAGAGAAGCCCGACCTTCACGGTGACTATAGAGTTCCGCGAGCTGGAGTAGAGTATCAGCATGCCAAGGAACATGCCGTAAAATAGCATAGAAGCCTTCAGGATCTAAGGAAAGAAGCATTCAAAATGGACGCAATACTCCTATATGGAATGGAGAATAGCACACCTCCGGAAAGGACTGTCTGGATGAATGCGCGTGTAGCACTTTTATACCTTTTGCTGTACTCTGCTGTCCAATATTTCTCCTCGCTATTTCTCCAAGGAGCGAGTGCAGCCATTGCAGTAGCCTCATCATCTGTCAGCTGTCGCAGGGTCAGTCCTTCGCGAAGTTTTGCTGGCCACCAGTTCGACTGAGGACGTGTAAGGCTGGAACGCTGAGTTGCTGGCTGCCGGCGTGCCCTGGAAGAAGATCCAGACTCGTTTTTGGACGCAGAGACAACCTTTCCACCGAAGAACCTGCGCATCTCGGCATCAGGATTCAGGTGCGAAGGCGAGACAGACAATAATTTATAACACTCTGTTTGAAGAGAGCGCAACGAAAGGTCGTTCCCTTTCGAAATTGTCGAGCTTGCAATATGTGTATCACGATATCTGATAATGCACATCAAAACTGAACTGAAACAGGGCCAACTATTAGTAGCGTACTTGAGAGATAGCTCATCCAGTGCTCTGTCAAAACCATCGTCCCCGTCCTTTTTGGCCTTTGCCTTCTGTTTCTTCAGCGCTTTCCACTCCTTCTTTGAAGCAGGGCTTGGTGATGGCGAGGGGGCTGATGGTGTCGCAGGGTCAGGTCCCCCCTCTTTGCTCGCGGAAAGTGTTTCCATACTATTTCTCGCATCTTGGATGGGGGAAAGGCCGTCCTCTACAACTGAATGCGCCTTTTTCTTCTTCTTCTTGGATTTCTAACTCAGATGTTAGACGTGTACACAAATCGCAGCCCAAGAACCACCTTCTTCGTTTTGGACGAGATCGTGCGTTCCTCAGGAGTTGAGTCCTCTTCTGTACTCCCAGCACCTTCGCCCAAAAGCTTTGATCACGCGTGGCGTGGTTCTTTCAGCGATCGCGATTAGTAGTAGCATCTTGACTCACTGCGGCGAATGCACTCGGACCAGGAGCACTCGCAAATGACACATCCTCGTCTCCAGACGATTCCATCACTTGGTCAATCTCATCTGCATGAGTGAGCTCTTCGAGCTCCCGTTGCTGGCGTTTGCTGAGTCTAGCAGGCATCAGAACTTGCTATGTGGACAGTACGCGTAAATGTTGCTCAGGGTGGTCGCTGGGTTGCTTCCCCTAACCTTATGGTTAAGGTTACGCAAGCAGTCGACCTAAATGGACCAGGATACTGAGTCAGCATGGGTCCATGAGTGACACAGCCGCGCGTTTCACCTTTGTCCGGCGTCCCATTGGTCCCAAGCACTCTCAGCTGATAGACCTTAGTGAGTCCCTAGTCTCCTAGTCTATTAGTTTTAGTCTCCATCGCCCTTAGCCGCATCTCCTCGTCGTATCGACCAATCACTCAACGATGCCCCCTCCATTTAGTCTCATTAGTTTTCCTATATTGCACTATGGATCAATCCCATCCTCTCCCTACGCCCGCATCTTCTTCCGTTAGTATTCCTTTCTCCAATCCAGCCCTATGAATTTCGCCCTTACCAACCTCGGGCAGGCACAAAGTTCGGTCTACCTAAACGACTCTACTCATACGCTGAACGGGAGTCCACCACATTCACAGCCTCCCGGGCCCAGTCAAAGCGAAGAGCTCTATAAACGATCCGTCATGCTTGTAATCTGGTACAAGGTCTGTCCCTACATCCCGTACTCTTTCCGCCTATTTATGATCATACAGGCTCATACAACCCCCCTCCGCCTCCTGCACCCTCTGCCCAACTTTCCATTCCTTCAGCTCTCTCAGTTTCCTTCTCTCCTATCTTCACTTTCTCTAACGCAAAGTTCTTTCATTGACGCTTACAATGCAGCTACTGCCCAATGGGAGCAACACATGATCGAAACGGTCCGACTTGTTGTCTCCGAACAACGTGTCCTTTATAGGCTCCGGAAAAGTCTACTCGAAGGACTGGCAGAGGAGGAATGCCTAGGCCTCCGAGAGGAGATCGCTGCACAGCCACGGCTGGAGCAGAACGGAAAGCATGCTTACCTGCCTCAGACGCCCTCTGGGTCAATCAAGCGACGCGCACCTGATGTTACGCCTGATTCTAGCCCTCCAAACAAATACTATATCCCAGAGAACATGTATCAGGGCACACCCCAATCAGCGCAGGCGCACCAAATACATCAGTATGGTCTGCCTGTCGCACAGCCACAGACCTACCCACAGAATTTGTCTACACCAAATCGCGTGCAGGGCCAGCCCGTGCCTATTCACTCTTCCAATTCTCAGTCCCAGGTACAAGCGACGTCATCACCTCCCGCGGGTTCTACTGTTGTGCCAAAGCAGTCATTCGTCTATGGCCAGCAACTCGATTTGTATCCAAGCCCCACACAAGGGTCTATCCCTGCAGCCAATGGCAGTGCTACTGCTCATCAATCGAGACCATCCCCCCCTGCGTCGTCCAAGGCACCGATACCTCATCACCCGCACCCACCCCTAAAGCGATGGCCGAATGATTACAGCGTCCAAGAGGTATCTCTTGGATTTGACCAGATGGACATGCTTGCCAGCACGCAACCTTCTCTGACCCAGCGCGCAGCTTTTGAGCGTGTCTTTGGTTGCCGCTACGTCAAGAGCACGGTGTGCAGACACCGCGCTGTGTGGCGCCGTGCAGACGGAGATGTGCGTGATGCGTTCATAAAGCTCGGCCGTGATGAGCACGCAATGTGGGGCGAATTCGTGCGGCGCGTTGAAGGGCGCGCATCCGGGCTCAGTTTGCAGTCTGCTCCTGGCGAGTCGGAGGTGGGGCACATGCAGGGTGTGATGCAGGTGCCATTGCAGCACCTGCCCCTGCGGAGAGATGAGGGTGACGCTGCGCAGGAGCCCGTCATGGGTTCGCTCGTACCGCCGACTCGAGAGGAGCAGACTGAACATCGCACACAACATGCTACACTGAGCGCAACGATGTCCTCGGCTTCGGGGCCAGGGCAACCTGGTGAACCGAATCATGTGCAGATGCAGCACCCTGGTGAGTGGGTTCTCTGTCACTCGCAGAGGCAGCTCCTCCTCATCACTGTCTTATAGTTGTATACGACTCGTCGTCTTCCCTAGCGGATGGCCTCGGCGGGGGGGAGAGCTAACCGGGGCAAGTAGCCTGTGTCTAGTCAAGTCCCTTTTCGTTAGAATTCCGACTTTGTATTCTAACTGTTGTGCGAGATATACCTTCATGATCACCTTCATCCACGGGCATGGACCAAGTGCCTTCCTTTTCTAGCCAGCTGGGGGCACAACGGTAATAAATAATTGTCACCGCCTTTAAGCCTTAGTACAGCTAACAGCCGCATAAAATAATACGTTTCTGTAATTATAACTCCCGGTTAAATGTATGATTAAATATCCAATTTCTCGATGGCACAGTCCTTCAGATCAGATCAGCATCTGCATCAGACATTTGGTCTATGTCCAAAGTCCAAGGGTACCAAATTTTTTTAGTCATGTTCAGTTGACTGGATAAATATTTCTTCATGACACCCTTTCCCACGCGACAATCTAAGACCCACAAATTCAGGCCCGTCAGCCGAAAATCTAAGCAACAAAATCTGAGGGACGACGTATAGCACTTGTATAACTGAGAAACGAGCGAACTGGATGGTATAGATAGAGGGTGATAGCACAGTCATAATACAAGTACACGCTGTCTACGCTTCTTGGCATTTTGCGTTTTTGCAGAGCCCCAGGGGCATAAGCAGCATGTACCGGTAACAAGTCGAAGATTCAGAGTTCCTCACCCTGCAATGACTTAACTCACTGCAGGTCTGATGATCAATATACTCCTTAGTGAGTTCACAACATCACTGTTGTACCTTTGCCTTTGCATTGCTACTAGATGGAGCCTCATCAGAGCCAGGCTTGCTGGTTCTCATGCCTGTCTCAGATGTATTTATTTCAAGTGTAAGTTATGAAGTATTTTTAATACATTTGCCGATGTGATAAATGAGATGTGATGCTTGATGTCTACGACCATGTGTAATGATCTGGAAAGATATAAGAAAGAACACTACCGCGTCGCTCTCCGTAACCGTCTACCTCTCCACAAACTGTGGGGCACCATTTCGTAAAAACAAGTCGTCAGTTTCTCCCAAAGTGCGCGCTCTGTTCGTCCCTGGAGCACCTCCGTAGGCGCAATAGTTGCGAAAACAGTTTTCATCATTAATTGCTCGAGCGGCTCTATGTCCCACACTGAGTTCTTGGGGGGTGTCCTGTCGCCCAGTATAATCGCGAGCCCGGGAGCACGATATTTGGTATCTCCGACGGCTAATTCCAACAGTGCGTGCCCGACCGCGGTCATGTCTTTGGGATGGACCCCCACAGCTTGCTTGGAGCGTAGAAAGTTGACCACCCAACTGGCGTAGAGCTGCCTGGACTGTCCAGCTTGGTGAGCGAGCTTGATATGTCCAAGGAGGATGGTTAGGACGAAGCGGTAAGAGCGGACGTCGGGCTTCAAGCCCAGCGCGTGGAACGTTCGCAGTGTGACGAACGCCCCCACGTAGTCCATGGATAGCATGAATAGCCGGAGTGCAACATTCAACGTGGAGACACGCACGACGGGGTGGGCGCGCGGATCCGCCGCTCGGGCAACGTGTACGTGACACTCGAGCATTTCGCGGAAGAGCTGGCGTGGTGATAATGCGTTTGAAGGCTGGTGTGTGCGTTGACCAGTGAACCTTCGGATCAAACGATGCTGGAGTGCGTTGAAGAGGCTTCCAAAGACAAATGAGTCTGGGATCATGTGAGAAGCGGGGTCTCTCATAATCGCTTCGTATAAGGCAAATGCTTGGTGGAAGTTCTTCTGCCGTACGGCAGATTGGACGAGTGCATTGAGAAGGGGGAGGTCAACTGGGATTTGCAATTCCGTCATCCGGTCCAGTATGACATTGATACGTCTGGAAGAAGGACGACTGTTTGTAAGTTCACTTATTAGAGTTGTGTATGGCCCTGCGTTCGCATGCCGTGGACTGCCGTCAGGTGAGTCTTGATGCGATAAAACAAAGCTCTCTGCTGTGTCTATGCCCCCCACTTGCGCATAGACCTTAACAAGCTTGTTGATAGTCTTCAGCTCCAGTTCGTATGCTGATCCTCTGGATTCAACATAGTCATCGACCAGTTTGCTAACAAAGTGCGAATCGATAGAGGGGTGGCCTTTCATGACGTCCAGAAGCTCGCGAAGATTACGTTCCGAGTATGAAGGGAGGGAAAGAATGTATGAAAGCTTGGCGAAAAGGGATGTTCGCTCTCCTTGTTGTTCAGGAGAGGCTTCGACAATATCCAAACAGACGAGCATTTTGGCGCGAAGGCAGCTAGACGAGAACATCCGTTCGTCAAACATCTGTTGGTGAAGCTCAAGGGCATCCTTGTAGAGTTTGTAGTTAACAAATGCAGTGATACCACGTTCGTACACGCCAAAGCGAGAGGTTCGATCCCCCGAAGGTATCTGAGAAATATGACTCTTGAATATCTCCAAAGCCTCTTTGTGTTTCTTTTGTTGCAATAGCCGACCGACCAAGAAAATCAGTTGGTTGTTCCTTGACCATTGTTTGCGTTTTTCGGAAAATTCACCGGGAGAAAGCGCCTGTGTCTGAGGACGGGAAGCAAATTGACGGCAAAGTTGTGGAGCAAGGGTGAGAGGGGCCCCAAATCTGATGTTTAGTTGGAACCGAAGAAATGAATATCCTGATGATGCAGGAAACATAGGATATTAGAGTGTGGTATCTGAGACATGTGAGGTGACGCCTAACAATAGGGCATTTCTTGCTCTGAAGGTTGAGTGACTTGTGAGTACCGTAGCTGTGAGAATTGGTGGCTGAGGCGCGCCCTCGGCAGTTACCGAGCGCTGAACGCGGGACCGCCGGGGACGGGGATCTCATACTGATCTCGGCTAATCAGTGCCGTAGCAGAGGTGGCATCGCCGGTCTTTCAGCCCAGTAAGGTATACACCTCTCGTATATCACGGAACCACCTCGGTGCAGAACCACTCACGTAGTTCCTAGAAGCCTGTTGGGCACGCTACATCTTGCAGGCAGTCACGCTGCCAAACGTGACTCACTATCAAAAAATGAGGGATAGCGCTATCATCGGACCTCATCTGAGGGCGCGAAAGGTGAACAATATGCGGTCAATATCCGACAATGTGCACGGTTATGGTACGCTACTCTTTCCTGCTAATAACTAAACGGCCTTTTAATGTGATTAGTGACAATGGGCCCACATGTATGGAGTGTTGTGGACACGTATGTGCTTTGTCTACTTAATGCACCCACATTGATCATGTTATTTGCTCGTCAGGAAACACTTTCAGCGCCTTCGGCACATCAAGCAACTTGGTGTTTCTTACTATGTCTGGCCGGGAGCGTCGCACAATCGTTTCGAACACAGCCTAGGTGCGCATTTAATTCCTAACGGTGACTACATCCACCTTACGTTGGGCCAGGGGTCGCTTACTTGGCTCGCCAAATGATTGTGCACCTCAAAGATGCTCAGCCTGAGCTAGGCATAACAGACCGCGATGTCAGATGTGTCGAGCTAGCCGGCCTTTGTCATGACCTGGGCCACGGCCCTTGGAGCCATGTGTGGGATGGTGTATACCTTCCTTGTGCATTGTAAGTTGTATTTTTCCTGCACAGCTGAGCCCTTCCCATCTGGTAACAGGGAAGCGGGACTTTTACCTAACGACAAAGATTGGCGACATGAAGACGCATCAGAGATGATGTTTGACGACATGATGAAGCAATACAACTTAGATATACCACCTGAAGACATTCAATTTATCAAAGCCCTTATTGCTGGCGACGGGGTCAGATGCAGGTCTGCATTCATGTCTGTTTCTGGTTCTGCACGTTCATCTCTCTGCAGAAACGAGAAACCATTCTTGTTTGAGATCGTTGCTAACAAAAGGAACGGCATCGACGTCGACAAGTAAGTGTCCCGTGGTTACAAAATTCGATTCTCAGAAGTCACCCAGATTCGACTATATTGCGCGTGATACGCGTGCAATTGGTGACAACCAAAACGTGTCGCTCACCCGGTACGAATTTTCGTTTCTTTGAGCAACAAGTTGCTACAATCCTACGCTCACAGTCTTATTAACTCGGCACGGGTGATTGAAAACCAAATTTGCTATGATATAAAAGATGCAAATCAAATATACGAACTCTGTTACACACGCTTCAGTTTGCATAAGCGCATATACAACCACAAAACCTGTTCGTGTTTGATCATATTACATACTTCTGCGATGCTAAAGTAATTGCTCACAGCCAAAGCCATAGAACGTATGGTAGTTGATGCGATGCTTGCCGCGGAGCCGTATCTTAAGATTGCAAGCCAAATCCATGATCCAAAGGGCTACCTTGGACTCACTGATGATATCAGGACGGAAATACAACGCTCTCAGGCCCCAGTGAGCTTAGGCGCTTCTGGTTCTCTGCTAGGCCGCATATTAATGTATTGCCTTAGGAACTTCGGGAAGCACAGAAAATTCTCGAGCGCATTCAGAACCGGGACCTATATCGTTGTGTTGACTATAAGGTCTTTGACTGGGAACATCGTGAGCTTCTTGAGGAGAATATTACCCCACAGGGTATCGTCGCGGAGGCGAAGCGGGAGTGTTCTGGGCTCGTTAGACAACTTGGGAGTCTGTCAGATCCTGAGATTGATGACGAGGATGATGCTATCACCCCCGAGGATATCGAGGATCTGACACCGGATAAAGTGATCGTAACCGTGACTTCCATGCATTATGGAATGAAAGATAGAAGTCCTCTGGAGTTTGTGAAGTTTTATCCAAAAACTCGGCCCAATGGTATGCCTTATTATATCCCAAACTCCCGAATAACTCTCCAATCTGTATTTAGAGTGCTTTCATGCGCAGAGAGGAGATCTTTCTTTGCTCATGCCGGCAAACTTCGCGGAGATACTTCTACGTGTCTATACAAAAGAGCTCCGGTTCGTATATTCTCTTCCTATCCGCCGGAATCCATTTCCGAAGAGCAACCCAGATTCTTTGGTATTGTACAGGCGGGATACCGTTCTTTGCTGGCTCGTGTTGTGAAAGTCCCAGAACCCACCAGCATCGACGTACAAGGTTCCGAGTCCGATGGCGTGCCGGAACGCCCCTGCACACCAAGGACGTTCTCGCGAGTTTCAAGCTTCAACAAGAGCTTCAGCGCTATGCCAGGCGATAGCAACGAGAACGCGTCCCCATACCTTAACCAGTTTACAACTGTTAGCAGGAGTTACGGGAAATCGCTATCCCCTATGAAGATACAAACACCAAATCCTTTAAACGCTCCAGCAGAAGACCCGGACCTGCAGAAGAGCCTGATGGGCGACGATGACCTTGTATTGCGCCCGCCACTGTTAGCACCGACGTCACCGACGAGAGCAAAGCACGAACCGAATACACTCAACGCGGCCACTACTAGTACTCACGACAACAATGGAGGAGTCGACAACACAAGTTGCAGTGGAAATGGTACAAGCACTGCTCCGGTTGCGAGTGCTAGTCCCGGCAGGGGGTCGAGATCCAGCAAAAGGCTTAGGGAGTCGGAGGGTAGAGGAGGAGACACTCGGCATAGGGAACTCCGTGAACCCGAGGGTGGCAATGCACCTAATAAACGAAAGAAGCTTTAGTGACGGCTACATTAGCATTCTGTCATAATCACTGCCGCTTTTCGATATGCTATAATACCCCAATTGCTTGCCAATGCCAGTGCCAGCGCCTGTGCTGCTGTATTTATTGTGACTTTCACCTTGCTAACCGAATTAGGCAGGCTTCACCTGGCCAGTCTCCGAGTTGAATTGAGTTCTCGGTGTCGCACTCAACTTGTATTCTGTTCTCACAGATCTCACAGTCGCAACTGTTGTCCCACGACTTGTCTCCTCGTTGCGGCCACCAAACTAGGATGTCCGCTCGCTCGCAAGAGATCGACATCGAGACTAGCGTCACCCCAGCAGTGAAGGACCTGAGAAGTTTATTCGAGCAAAAGGCTAAGGCATACCCTCCGAATCTTAATGCATCACTTCGCCCCGGTGACCGCAGCCCTCTACTTAGTCCTAGACAGTCGCCGGGGCGTCGCTCTTCGCCAACGCCGTCCGATGACTTGACGGAGTCCCCGACACATCTCAAGCCATCCGCTCCCGACCAGAGTTCTTTGCGCAAGCGGCCTCCACCGCCGCCGCCATCGCGGGGACTGAAACCACAAATCGGGTCGTCACCCTCTTCCACTTCTCCCTCACTCCATGCGACTCCGGAGAAAGGTAAAGTGGCGGAGGACTGGAGCCCATCTTCCATCAAGCAACGCCTCGCAACGCGAACCCCACCTCCCGTACCCGAGCTTCGCTTAGACAAGACCGAAGATATAAATCCAAACTCTGAAATCAGTAGCACAGTTGACGAACCATCAAGTAGCCAAGGGTGAGTTTTTTTGTCTTGCCAGGTCGTTCTTTCTAGTCCCATCCAACGATTATGTACTGCCCTTGACTCGTCTCCGATGGAACCTAGTGATGCTACGGACCCTGAGCAGACGTTTGATTCAATGAAAGCGTAAAAGGCTTACTAGACTACTAGTTCCGTTGTCTCCCTTCCACCTCCACCCCCGCGACGCCTGGTGCAGCCACATCCCGAGCAAGTCCCATTCTACACAAACCCCTTCGAACCGAACTTAGATGGCACCCCGCCTACCCTCCCTCCGCGTCCCAGCCCCAAACCACAACTACCACGTCGTCTTGGCCGTATTTCATATCCTCCAGATTTCGATGGCCACCAATCGGAACCGGAGTTAGGTGGCAAGACCATCCCTACGAATGCATTGGCTCTTACTTCTCTACCCTCACGGAAGAGACCCGCTCCTTCTGTAGCTCAAGGAGGCTCCCAGCCATCATCTAGTAGCTCTATCACAACCTCAGCAACTAGTTTAAGCAGAGTTCCAAGCGGAAGCGACAGCGGTGGACCACCGCCACCGATCCCTCCGCGTTCTACTTCTTCCAATGTCTCTGTTGTGACAGATGAACCACTTGTACAGTCACCACAGTCACCACTCTCATCCTCTGAGACAGTGCCTCCGCCACTTCCCCTGCGCCGAGCACCTGTCGACATCTCTCCTATTCCCACCTCACTGCACCTGAAACGCAAGGCATCAGCTCCTCCTGTCCACCCCCATCCTCAACAACAGCCATCACGGATCCCTTCGATACGTCGCACTCTCAATGTAGTCCCTGCCCATACGTCTGCGGGTAACCTTTCTCCACCCATCCACTCTCACCGGCCCGCCGTGCTCACGAGACAGCTTACACTTGATTCAGATGATGCAGATGTTAGTGGTCGAGTGGCGGAGACTGTTATCGCAAGTGACGTCGAGACGGGTTCGGTACGTCCAGGGCCAGGCGGCCAGAGGTACGGCGCTACGACTGGAAAGATGCCACCCCCGCCGACACGCATGATCGCACCTGGTGACAAACTACCCGCTGTCCGTCCCTCTATCAGCAGCGACGACGAATCCGAAGAGTCAGGCGAAGAAGAGGACCCCAAAAGTAAGCTCTTGAATGCCATGCCGGACACCAGTCGTTCGTCGCGACGATCCCCTGTCCTTCATTGTCATAAATACAAGCCTGTTCAAGTTCAGACACAAACACACTCTGCGACCATCTGTGCTGCGGGCCATGTTTATGTGGCAGCCACCGGACACCATGTCCGAGTCTATGATCTTAGCCTGTCCGAGAGTCCAATATTGGTGCTTGATGGCAAAGGCGTCGGACTTAAGGAGCTTAAGGCTACCAGCCTTGAGTTCTGTCCAGCGAAGGCGGCTCAGAACAAGGGCCGGTACGTCTGGATTGGAACAAAAGATGGCCACATGTTCGAACTCGATGTGACAACCGGCCAGCTTACGGGCACTAGGTTGTCAGTTCACCTGTCTGCCGTCACTCGAATTCTCTGCCATGGTGATGGAGTCCTATCAGTTGATGGCACTGGGAAAGTGACTATCTGGACTCCTGAGGCGACTGGAGAAGATCTGCGTCTCACTTCAGCTGATACCCACTCTTCTCGCATCGCTGACGGTCATGGATTCGTGGGAATGCTTAGAGGCAAGTTGTGGACTTCGGCGCGCGAAGCAATTGCGCCAGGGGCACGAGGCCCGGCTGTACGCATCTACGACGTCTGGACTCCTGGGTCGACAACACGCTCCATATTGCCTACGGAACAAGTCGGCACGGTAACATCCGGGACAATCCTTCCCTCTGACCCTGACCACGTCTATCTCGGTCACGAAGGTGGAGTCGTCACGATCTGGCTGCTGGCTACGGATGATGGTATTCCAGTGTGTGAGGAGGTTATGCGCATCTCCAACTCGGATGTGCTGTGTCTCGTAGGAATCAATGATCGATTATGGGTGGGCGGAAGAAATGGAACTATTGCCGCGTACAGTGTTGATTCCCGCCCCTGGATCATGACCAACAACTGGGTCGCCCACTGGAATAGCCAGTCAGCGCTGCCATTGCAGAAGATTGCGGTAGATCCCTTTAGCATTGAGAAACTCGGAAGGCTGTGCGTCTATAGCGTTGGCCGAGATGACAATGTCAAAACTTGGGATGGCCTTCTGGGAGCAGATTGGCAAGGTGACCATTTACATGATGCTTTGTGTCTTGAAGATCGCTCAAATGCCCTCCCGGCTACTCACAGACGCAGAGCTTTCGAAGCTGGAGAAAAGCTTCAGTAGCTTCCGTAACATTACTATCCTCTTCATCTCGTGGAACATCGGCGCTTGCAAACCTGAGCAATTATCGGGAAGCACGGAGAACTCGTCCTTCCTGCACGATGCGCTGAACAGTGTGGATTCCCCCGACATCATCGTTTTTGGCCTTCAGGAGGTTGTGCCGCTCGACAAAGCCAATGTTGCGAAATTTCTCAAGAAGAAGAAAGGATTGGAAGGCGCCTCAAGTACGTTACACTCGGAGCATCGGCGATGGGCGGATAGGCTCGTTGGCGCGGTGGCGTTTGCGTTACCGAATGACCGATACAAGCTTCTTTACACAAAAGAGCTAGTTGGGTTATTAAGCTGTGTGATGGTCAAGGTCAAGGAACTGGCGACGACCCGCGATTGTGCAGCGCATACCATTTCGCGGGGTGTGCGGGGTAGATTTGGAAATAAGGTACGCGTCGGGTATCATTGCGTCTTACCTAAATTGTGACGCTCTGATTTCCAGGGAGCCGTTGCGGTCAGACTTCTGATGGACGATACGTCCCTGTGCTTCCTAAATTGCCACCTAGCTGCTGGGCACAGACGGGTTCGCGACCGGAATGCGGATGCTGCGGCAATCGTTGAGCACGAGAAGCTATTCCCAGAACTGGAAAGTCTGGATGAGACCCTCGCATTCGTTGGTGGGGGTGATGGTACGATGGCTCTCGACCACGAGATTGTCTTCGTAAGTGCTCCAAGGATGATTATCAACTACGTATTCACCCTACTACAGATGAGCGGCGACTTGAACTACCGAATCGACCAACGAAGAGACGCTGTCGTATCCTCCGTGCAGCAGAACACGTATAAAAGCCTGTTAATCCACGATCAACTAACAAAAGAAATGAAGACAAACATCCGTCTGCGCTTCTTCATGGAAGGCCCCATTACGTTTCCACCCACGTACAAGTACGACGTCCACAGTACTGAATACGACACCTCGGAGAAGCGCCGTATCCCTGCGTGGTGCGATCGGGTGCTGTGGCGTGCGCATGACCCAACCCGTGTCGAACAGTTGCATTACAAGCGATATGAGCCAGATATCTCAGATCATCGTCCCATCTCGGCGGCGTTCTGTGTCTCAATCAAGTCTATCCAGCCTGACGCGCGGAACCGCGTCAAAGAGGAGGTCAAGGCGCAATGGTCGGTGCGCGAATGGGAGCTACTAGATAAGGCCCGAACCTTTTACGACGAACAATGGGTTCTGTGATCGTATGTGTGCTTACTTTTCTTGTATGGGTTTCTCGTCTTCGTCATTCTTTCATTGTGTTTTCCGGGATTCTCTATCAGCACTTTGTTTCTATTGTTAGCAATTTTCGTGGTATTACATTCTAGGCATTTTCACCGACAGCGTCACTAGAACCCTACTCCCCTCCTCGTAGCTTCACCACATATGTATTGTATACCTCCCAGCAAGCAAGTATGCTGGGATAATCCATCGCGGATCCATGATATCATTCTAGGTATACTACAGTATTACGCAGGGGGGAAAGAAATAAACGAGGCAGCAAGGAAGGACGAGGCCCACCAGGACGGAGCCACAGCGCGATGAACCGTCATAATCGGGATGTCACCCGCTGTCTGAACCTACTTTTTCTCCAACTGCCGCCCTCCCGTTTATCCCAGATCCTTGCCGCCCGCTCAGCATCAAAGCCTTCTTTCCGCACGGCTTCCTCAAGCCTTTTCCCGGGGTGACGCAACGACCATGCGACGCGCTCATTGATCTCGGGCTCTCCATGCGCATGCACAGGAAACTCTGGTGGGCGGCCGTAAGCGATGGCTGCCGTGCGGATGAGGATGGCTCTGAGACGGAAAATGGAAAAATTAGTCACTGGCATTAGGGGAAAAAGACGACGCACGCGGTGAGCCCGTAGATGGGTTTGATGCCGCCGACTTCGCGGCCGGTGAGGAATCGGTGCATGCGCACTGCGCGGCTGGGCAGGTGCGCGTTGGTGGCGGGGTGCGACGGCCAGTTTGGCGGCCAGGGTACGTCGCTGTACGTATGGTACTGTAGCTCGACGGCGGCTGTCTCAGCGTGCGCTTCGGCTTCGAGGAATGGGCCCCTCGGACCTGCGCGCTCAGGAAATTGTGTGGAGAGGAACGAGGCGAGCGGGTGCGAGAAGAGGGTATCTACTTCTGGGGCGTTTAATACGGGCTGAGGATAGATCGATCCCATTTAGATAAAGAAACCAAGTTGCGAACTGATGCCCGAGGAGCGGACCGTGACATACATACCCGGAGGGTGTTGTCTAGAATGAGCACGACTACGCTGAGGGGATGTGATACGTGTGTTAGAAGTGAGAAACTCGGACGGACGCCAGGAAAGGGGCATACGGGGTTACCAGTAATTCATTTCCGACAAGGAAAGGATCAAGAATACATAGTAGCGGCAGTTTGGTCTTGTCCTGCGGAAGGCCAATCTGAAAGATTGTCAGCGGAAACACCACGGCAAAGCAACCAGTAAGAAGTAGACCTCTTCGGATGCTTCGCGTCTCTAAGGGAACGTCCTGTCACAATCAGACCAACAAAGTGGGATGCATGCTACCGAAACACACAGCGGTATCCTCGATCGTCATATCCTCGTCATCAACCTTTCCTCCCGGGAGTGCGGTGTCACCGGCGTAGGAGCTGAGAGTCTTGGCGCGTCTGTTACCGTAAATTAGGTTTAAAATACACAGTACTTGTTAAGAAATGCAACTTGCTGGCTAAGCAGAACGTAAAGATCGCCCGCCCGTCCGACGAACAATGCCACAAGTACGGCAGAGCAAAGTACGCGCGGATATGGAGGAGCTGGACGTTTGGTACGATGCGTGGACAGGTTCTTGAGGCATCTTAGGAGGGCAGTAATCAATCTGGGGCCGCACGGAATGAAGAACGATGGATGTATACAGCTCTGATTCGCGTTTCAAGGGGTGGGGTGTGTCGTGCACACGTAATTTTGGTCTGTGAAAGTTGTACAAATCCGAGTTGGATGTAACTGTAGAGGAACGTGGTAGTCTCGGTCTCATGTTTACGGTTGACCGTAGACTGTAAAGCACTGTTCCTGAAATGACTAGTTCCGGCGGAGTTGAATGTCATTTCAAAGACAAAACAAATGATGATATTGTCGCCGCCTCACCCTTGCAACGTCCCCTCATTCCTCTAATGCGTGACTCTGGATCAAGAACAACAGTTCCAGGTCTGTTCAGTCGGCCAAGATTAATCACTCTCGTCACCTCCACATTCGTGTCCCTTTGCTCGGGCTCGAACTATGTACGTCACATCTCTCCGGGATTGGTATTCTGTTAACCTGTTCCTCATTTCTGGACACATAGGTCGTTTCTGGTGAGTTGTTAATCCCTCCAATATGGGTCAGATGTCTCTTCTGTTTCATCTCCGCGGACCTTTTTCTCTCTTTTGCGCACACCCTTTTCTATTTTTGCATCTCACCTGACTCACGTGCATGCACAATCACACTAGCATACCTTCCCCAACTCGGCGCGCGCCTGAACCTCACACATACCCAGCTGAACGTATTCGCTGTTGCTGGGAACGGTACGGTTTCTATGCATCCCCCGGTGTGCATCTGCCCATTCCATTTTAGTTGGGGTGTACATGACTGGCCCATATTTGGGCAAAATTGTCGATGCAAAGGGCCCACGACCACTTCTCATCACTGCATTCATATTTCTACTGTTTGGGTATACCGGAATACGCGTCATTTTTGACGCAGGACTTGGCGACGCGGAGAATCTCAACAAGCTGCTCCTTTGTCTGCTTGTCTTGTGCAGCTTTATAACTGGCGTTGGCTCCCATGCTGGTATGGCGAGTGCCATGAACACCACTGCCAGAAGTTTCCCGGACCGCTTCGTGAGTCCCTTCAGGCTTCCTATCCTACATGAGCATCCCTAACGGCCATCCAGCGAGCCATCACCGTCGGCATAGTCATGGCCGGCTTCGGGCTCTCTGCGTTCTTCTTTTCCTCTATCTCGCATATACTCTTCCCGGGAAATACATCGGATTTTTTGCTTTTACTTACACTGGGAACATCACTTCCTATGGTCCTTGGGTTTTTCTTCGTGCGGCTGATCCCCCTCCCCACGGATGGGATAACCTCTGTCGAGGATGGATCTCCAAACAATTATCAGCCGTTATCCGGGTCCGCCGACGCCGACGACTTCCCACATCGCCTGCATCGCAGCTCGAGCTCTGCCCCTTTACTTTTTCATGCAGAACTGGATGAGGAAGAGGAAACTCAGGAGCCCGTATCGCTGCAAGCCGTGCAACGACCCACAAGCAAAACACATCTCCCAAAGCTCGACTCAATGGAGCTTTCGCCTTCGGCTAGCTTTCATAACTACAGCCGATCTGGTACCGTGTCTCTTCCGGCACGGGAAAACCCAATGGAGAAGATTCTGGAAGGACGTGGTGTCGATTTGTACCGCTGGACGCTATGGAAATCGACAGACTTTTGGATCATGTGCTTATGTCACTCTCTTTGTAGGTTTCTTTTCTGTCGGATGATCTTTATGGCTGTGTTGACCCCTTTAAGTGGCTGGTACAGGATTAATGTGTGAGTCTCCGTCCGTCAGTGCCTAGGACGCATCTCATCCCAGGTGTCACCTCAGATATCAATAATGTGGGTTCTATCGCCCAAGCGCTCTTCTCGCATGATAATCCGGCCTATAACGAGGCAGAATCATCGGCATGGCAAGCCGCGCAAGTGTCAACCTTGAGCCTCGCGAATTGCATTGCTCGTATTCTCATTGGATTCGCCGCGGATGCGACCAAGGCGCGAATTCGCGTCCCGCGCTCGTTCTGCTTGCCACTTGTGGCCATTCTGTTCAGCCTCCCAAATATGTTGCTCTTAGTAATAGACGACGTGCACATCCTTTGGTTGGCGAGTGCACTGATGGGATTCTCTTATGGTTGTTGGTTTGGTTTACTGCCAACGATATCCATCGAGTGGTTCGGGCTTGGTGCGTAGGATCCTTTCTCTTCCCCTCTTAGTACCCCAGTGTGATTAACAGACACATAGCTCATTTCTCCGAGAACTGGGGGGGAATTTCAGTCTTCCCAGTCTTGGGTGGCAATCTCCTTTCAATTGCCTTCGGGCGCAACCTCGATGCTCATGAACCACCAACCAATTCTACCGGTTTGCCTCCAGGTGTGCTGCAGCCAACGAATGCACATCAGTGCCTATTAGGGCGGGAATGTTATAAGCAGTCTCTTTACTGGAATTTACTGGCCTGCGGGATTGCCCTTTGTCTGACAGTTTGGGCGGGGCGACGAGACTATTTGCATTTGCAACAACAATCGCAGCTTGGGACTCAGATGAACGTAGTTGAGGGGGAAACAGTGGGAGAGACAGTTGGTGAGACCAATGGATCAGAGTCAGAGGAGTCAGATGTAGATGCCTGATTAGATTAGATGCACATTACTATTTCCTGTACCTATCTAATCTATTTATTTATCACAACCGCGATACACGTCCACGTGATGACCAATCAAGATTTGCGACACGAGGGACACAGCAACTTGAACACAAGTCAATTGCTACAATCGCAGGACGGAAATGCCCACTCTCGCACCATCTTGCCTTCCCCCTCCACCACCCATACCTTCTCTTTCTTCCCCTTTTGCCTCTTCAAAGGTAACAAGTCTCAGTGACCGTTCCCAAATGTCTATCGCGCACACCTCACCCGACGGGGACGTTGTCCCGCAACGCCTGAATGTCCCACTAAAACCAGAGCGCGAGCTTAAGATACCGTCCATGAAGTTGGAGATGCCTGTGATCCAAGAGGACATGGCCGCGATCCTCGCAGTCGCGCTCCTTGGCCACGTTCTTTTCCTCAAGAGTCAGGTCCCCTTGTGCGTCGCACCCTTATCCTTTTCACATGGCTTGCCGCACACCCCGCCTACCCCATCGCTTTATCTAGTCCCATTGCACAGCTGGGGCGCATCCCAGGTGCATCGTCTGCATCGCGCGCAGCAAAGAAGCGTGCAGACATGATTACTTCGTTCGACGAATTATCCTCGCACCTGCACACCACTTTCTCAGCGCTCTCCACCGCTCTTGCACAAAATCTGGCTCGCGCAAGTACTGACACTGTGTACATTGCGCTGGTGCTCGGCCCTACGGTTGGCATGCCAAAGGCGCGGGTCGTACTTGCGCTAGAGGGACTCGAGGTGAAGGTTTGTGGTAAGCGGGAGGATGCCGAAGAAATTCGACCGCACTGCGATGGCCCCCGTGAGGATGAGGATGATAACACAGATGACTGTAGCAGCGACGATCAAAGTGAAGCGAGAGATGATTCTCACGGAAATGTAGAAGACGTGAGCAGTGATGTCACCGACATCGAAGAAGAATCACCTAGTTCACCGCCTGCCTCTGAACCCCCCTCCTCGCGTTCTCCATCGCCGTTATCGGAAGGGCCCCCGCTGTCATCATCGTCGGCCCCAGCGGTCTCAAGCAGAGCCAGTCGACCGTTCCGTCCATCTCTCTCTGTCAAATCTTCGCCGAGCACCTCCGCCTCACAACCTTTCCTTGCACCAATGCCCACCCGCACTCGCGCCGATGTACAGCAGACTCTGCGCGCAGCGGAACGCCTACTTGCGCGCACACTAGCGAATGCGTATGCCGAAGGCGGTGGGATTGCAGCTGAGCTATGTGCGCGCATCTCTTCTTTACTAGATACTTTCACGAAAAAAATAAATCTAACATCTGACTGCTCGCAGCCCCGACACAAACACATGTCCTGCTCCGCGCTCCTCGGCGTTTCTCGCACCCCGCATGGCTCCCGCGGCAAAATATAAGTGTATCATTGGACAACATGTTGCAGGATTTCCTCGTCGATTCCGGTCTCGGTCACAGTGACGCGGACAAAACAATAATCGGAAATGGCAAAACACGACGACGTGGTGCTGCCGGCATCAAAACGGAGGGGGTTCTCGTCAGCTGCCAAACCAGCCCCGACGACGAGAGCGTAATCGCGTCTGAACTCCGTCCTGCTACGGTGGAGTCGAGCGAGGGAGATGAGTTGATTTGGTGGGCTTGGGATGGCAAGTTGACCGGGTTCGCGGAATGGTAGTTCCGGATTCTCTACACTATCGTACGGCCGTACTGTTCATGTATACCCTCGCAATCACCCATCTGAACTCCATGTATCACCTAGTTGTTCAGGACACCAGGCAAGAATATGACTTCACAAAGCGGATTCAGTTCAGTTAACTGATTTATATGAAATGAACCGCTAAGGTGGGCGCGGAAGTGGAAAATCGATTAAAAATCTGACACCAAAACCTAAAAGAAAGGCAAGGAAAAATGTGACTAATTGTCCAGCTCTATGATGAGCAATTCTTGGTAGGCGCAGTGTGTTTGCACAACTACTGTATGATGGGTGCATAGATAACGCCGATCTGATAAGATAAGACAAGATTTCAAGCAAGATTCTCACGAAAACCCGTTCCGTCTTTCGTTACCTCCGATAAGCGTTCCGAGGGCCCTTCCCGGCCAGAACACGCAAGAACCAAATTACGGAACGGATTCTCATAGGATGCAAGCTGATTTAGCAATAGGCATTCTCGGTGCGTTAAACAAGTTACCCTATTGCAAAAAGCGACTGGTTTAACTGGGGGAGGGCCATTACAAGTAGCGCTGCAAGGTGCATTTACGGAACACCAAGCGATGCTGCAAAAAATCTCTGGAAAGAGACACTTGGAAGTTATCCAAGTGCGCAATCCGGAGGAGTTAAAGAGATGTGACGCGTTGATCATTCCGGGGGGAGGTTGGCCATTTTTCTCCCCGATTATGTTGCTTGGGTGCTTTGCACTGTCTGAGGATTGAAACGTCATCACTTTTTCAGAGTCGACGACCATCGCGTTACTTGCGCGTCTCTCGGGGTTGATGGAGCCACTCCGAGAATTCGTCAAGACAAAATCGGTGTGGGGGACCTGTGCAGGTGCAATACTCCTTGCGCAAGCGGTGTCTAATCCCAAGAAGGGGGGACAGGAACTCCTGTGCGGCGTCTCTGTGAAAATGATGAGGAATGGCTGGGGGTCACAAGCGCGTCATTTCTCCACCTCTTGCTCTGGTCGGCACAATGACGAACATTGACTTTTATTACACGCGCTCCCCCTTTTTTCACCCGCTCGCCAGGTTGAATCTTTCGAGGTGCCGCTGGAGGTAAGCGGGCTCAGAGATGCCCATATACCTTTCGTTGGAATCTTCATCCGCGCGCCGGTAAGATCGTACACCCCATATTCTGCGGCCTCGCTTTCCTCAACAGATGGTCTTTTTTATTTATTTTGGGCACAAGGCTGTTATGGAACTCCTCCCAGTCGCACACGAGCCCCCCATTCAAGTTATATCACGTATTTCCGATTCGTTACTTCCGCGGACCACCCCTTCGGGCGAAGGACACGATCGAGCGGTGGTTGCGCTCCGCCAAGGCCGACATCTTTTGACAACTTTCCA